>CM040186.1:86844442-87084442 GCA_022606455.1 Callitettix versicolor
ACCTAAAGTGCGTTTATGCAAAATACAATGACAAACCTCGCAGTAGTTTGCATTTCTATTCTTGACAACCTCTTAATTTTATAGATATGATTTAAATAATGAAATGCAATTACTAAAGAATTATCGATTCTTTTATTGCAGGATTCAGGAAAATACGCAGTTTATTTAACAAGCACATCGGAGGACGAGGCTCACGACAGTTGTGAGATTTTTGATGCTGGCTTTGAAAAACTCGTCGTAACTGGGTCAGTTTACATTTCATTTGTGTCGTTTCAAGTGAAGATACAAGCTTCTTGAAACTTTATTTTGTGCTTATCCAAGTATAACTTAAACATTAGTTACTTTAAATTGATAATTGGCATTTTCATTATTTATCAATTAGGTTTATATAATTTAGAACTACATAAATAATGTGTTTCTATATATGTATTTGATTAGATATAAAAGTAAATTAATGCTTGCGATTTTACCAAATATTATATTGGAAGAAAGAGTTGATTTTTTAGGATTCAGTTATCGATCATTTGTGCTAGGTCGTCAGTTCTATCCGCAGTTACTGCCGTTCTTTTACCCTTACCGTTAACACTGTTCCCTCGTCCTCATCAGTCTAACTGGCGATATATATATTTATATATATATATAATTAGGAACTGACTTCCTAGCACAAATTATCGATAACTGAATCCTAAAAATCGACTCTTTCTTCCAATATAATATTTGGTTTCACAATCATCGAATTTTACCTCTAATTTGTTGCTAAAATCCGCAAGCATTAATTTACTTTTATATTAGAACAAGAAAAAAATAATTATTTAAAATTTTGTAATTTGTGTCACTATTGATTTTCAGGAAAGATAAATCATTATCTATTTACGAATTTAAGTATAAAAATGACCTAAACTCAGGAACGTTTACTGCAGCCGGCCCCGATGGTAAGTGCTAAGAAGATAATCCAAAATACTTACAGTTATCTATATTATTTAGCAGTATTGTTTTAAGTGTACATAATGATATTCGATTAATGTTTATTAATTTATGTTTTCTTTAAATCAAAACTTGTTAATATAAAAGTAATATTAATGATTTTGTCAGTAACAGTATAAATAAATGGAGAATATTAAAGCATAAACAGTCTTTAATGTTAAAAAAAGTAGTTTATGACATTTTCTTACAATATGATTAAAACTAAAAAAAAACAGTTTATCTCTAATTATCTGGTCAGTATTTATAAATATATTTTTTCGTACAATTAACGTTTAAAAAAAATTGAATATACGCAAATATATATGGGAGATATTTGACTAATTTTCAAATTTATAATTTTTCTTTTCACTGTACGAAATGTACAGCATTTATAAAGATGGTAAAAACAAATATATTTTGATGACTTGAAGGATCAATTTCTAAATCGTTTATTTGATTTTAAAAGATCTTTAATCAGTTTTTAAGTATTTTTTAGTTTACAAAAGTAGTATTTACTTCAATATTTGTGGGTGTATGTTTTCTGTAAATATTGTTGATTAACTTTCAGGAATACACTAAGAATATTACATGAATATTTCTAAAAGTTGAATATTCGTAGAAGATTAAATTAGTGCATTTTGTAAATATTCTAATGATTATTCTAAAATGGTTTGTGAGAATATTTTGTTGCAATATTCGCAGAAATATCACAAGATATTCTCAATATGTTAGTGTGGTATGTTTAATATCAAGCAGGAATATACAGAAAAAATTCTGATCTGACTGGGAATGAACTATTTTGTTTATCATTGCTGAAATAAAATACAAATTTCAAATATGTCTGTATTGTACACTATTTTAGTAAAATAATTGCTAAATAAATAAAAAATGGTTCCAATTTTAATGATGATTAATTTGCTCTAATGGTTTTGCATTAACCCGCTAAATTAAAGAGTTTGCAAGACAAAAGGGTTAATGTTTTTTCCGAAAAATGCAAAAGTAGCTACAATAAAATTTTCTTGAGAAAAAAGTAAGATAGCTCAAAATTGCATGCTGTAGAAAAACAATTAATACGTCATTATTAAAAATTAAAAAGATCAAAGTTTGAACAAATTAACTGACAACCTTAACTTTGTTTTATTTCAAGTTTCACACACTGATTTAATTATACATTTTCATAATTTGAGAAAATGTAAGAACGTTTCCATAATGATTTTTTTTCAAAGTATATTTATTTTTTCAAAATTTTTAGAACTAAACATAGAACAGATTATAAATAATTTTATTAATTTTTACATTACAGGTAACACTTACAAGACAATTGTGTTAAAGGCCTATGAAATTAACTGCGAAAATATGTACTTACTTTTACATTGTTCCGATGACGTTGGCGGTAAGTAATGTATTAATTTAGAGTTGATATTTATCACGTAATATTTGTATACTTTTGCCTCGGTGAAATTATTTAATTAATTGACCAGAAGTAGTAAGGCGTTGATTACTAAAATTAATTAGGTAATTAATTCTAATTGATTAATTTAAATTAATTTGTTTTGTGTCATAAATTATTTTTATACTTTCTTGCCTGTACAGTCAGCCATTACCAACTCTTCCTATAAGTCTAATTATAATTTGAACTTTATGTTTATCATTAATTTAAAATTGAGAGATTGGATATTTAGTAATTCTCGTTAACTAGTGGCATGTAATAGTATATATTGTTGTTCATACTCGTATAAATATGTATAATTGTAACAATAATAGAAATTGTGCTTGTATTTATTGATTGTTATTTATAAAGTCATAAACGTGGATCTCCCCAAAATTACAAGGTCCATTAAAATGTTTTGAACACAATAAAAAAGTCCAAACCAGACAAAATATGAGAACACTAACCGCAGAAAATATAATTATAAACAAGCTGTTATTTAAAACACTGGTATTAAATAGCAATTATTTAAAAATGATCTACTATTCATTTCTTCTGAAATATTCGCCCTTATTGCCTTTTCTAATGGTTCAATTAAGACAAAGATTTCTCCCAATTCAAGACCTTTAAAAAACCTTTAACGACATACCAGTCTTTCGAAATATTGTTTTCAAAATTGAACTTACGTAATGAAATATAAGAATATTAAAACACTATTACATTTTACTGATGAGTGACTTGCAAGAAAGTGTATTTGCTAGATAAAATACACATGACATAAATAACCAAAACACATTTAACTAATGTCAAGAAAAATATAGTTTTTAGTCTCTTCTTACAAATAATTTAAACTGAAAAATTAATTTATCTCTAATTATCTGGACACTTTTTGTTCCTGCGTTTTTTTGTAAAATTAACTTCTAAAACATACTTTTTTAAATAATAAAATTGAATAAATGCAAATGTATGTGGAAATCACTTGACCAAGTTTCAAATTTCTAATTTTACTTTTTTCACTGTAAGAAATTTACAGAATTTATGAATATTGTGAAAAAATATATTTTAATAACTTCGAGAGATCAGTTATCAAATAGTTTAATTGATTTCAAAAAATGTTTAATCTTTTTTAAGTCATTTTATAGTTAAATTTTAATGTATACAATTAAAGTTGTGTTTTCTTTCGTTTCAGACGATACGAACCAGTACAAAGTGACAGTAGTAGGAGATGTGGACAGAGAACCCAACCACAGGTGTATGAGAACAGCGGCAAATCACGCAAAGTCTGCGTTACAAAGACGGATAAGGTTCCGTACTTTGGAAAATGAAAATTGCAAGTCTACTAATAATTATTGTGACAAATAAACTGAAAAAAGCAAATGTAAATATCTTATTATGAATAATAAAATGATTTAATATTGATTTCAATTAATTGTTCAAATACACAAACGAAATTTTACATGATTTTGGTTTTTCCCGATTTTTTTTAACTTTCTATTTAAAATTTTGCACTGTAGACAATTTGCACTACACACGCAGACAGAAATATTTGCAAAAACACTTTTTTTCTAAAATGTGTTTCAGCTAATCTCAAATTGAGAATCGCGTTTGATTTATAGTTATAAAAACACCCTGGCCTACACTCACTTAGCGATCGCCATTGTGTTACCTAAATTTTGACGTCAACCATGGACAAGTTGTCTTTTCCTTCTTTTTTCCATTAAAGCTTTTTTGAACACTCTTACTTAATGCTCAGCCATTAGCAGCTTGTGTATTGAACGACTTGGAATATTTGCTAAATTATATGGTCACCCCCATTTCCTTTCACAGAGTCATAAATGCCTCCATATATTATTTCTTGCAGATACAGTCAATTTTTTTTCATATTATAGGTTACATACATTAAAATACGAGGTGTGTTCAGAAAGTAATGAGAATTTTTAAATTTCGCGGGCTTGGATTGTCCGATTGTCAAACTTTTTTTTATTATTATGTTGGTATATATGCCCTTGAAGAATGATAAAATTTTCACCTGTTTTCATTGTTGACTTTGTATGTGACAGCCACTAAGGTTAGACGTGTTTTTATGAGCTCGGCGATTTTCGTTTGTTAAAAGAAATGGATCAAAGAATTTGTATCAAATTTTACGTAAAAATGGAATAAAGTGTAACAAAGTGTGTGAACTGTTAATAAAGACCTATGGTGAGTCTGCTATGAGTAAAGCAAGAGTTTACGAGTGATATAAGCGTTTCCAAAAAGGCCGTGAAGACGTTGAAGATGACGAACGCCCTGGATATCAACAACCGATGAAAACGTGGAAAAAGTGAAAGAAATGGTTATAAACAATCGCCAAATCACAATTAGAGAGGTCGCTGATGATGTTGGCATATCGATTGGATCATGTCATGACATTATTTCCAATGTTTTGTGCATGAAACGCATGGCAGCAAAATTCGTTCCAAAATTGTTGAATTTTGAACAAAAACAGTGGCGAATGGAAGTTGCTCAGGAGTCACTAAATGAAGTCAGCGATGATGCAGAATTACTGAAACGTATTATAACAGGTGACCAAAACATGGGTGTACGGATATGACGTCGAAACTAAGGCTCAATCATCCCAGTGGAGGCATTCTGGCTCGCCAAGACCGAAAAAGGCTCGACAAGTGCGGTCGAACTTGAAGGTTATGCTCACTGAGTTCTTCGATATTAATGGCATAGTGCATCATGACTTTCTGCCACCAGTGAAACGGTCAATAAGGAGTACTACTTATAAGTTCAACGCCGTTTGCATGAAGCAATCCGAAAAAAACGCCCGGATCTGTGGAAAAACCATTCATGGTTTTTGCACCACGATAATGCACCAGCTCACACTTCATTGCTTGTTCGTGAATTTTTGGCCAAAAACCGTACTGTAACGATGCCCCAGCCTCCACATTCGCCAGACATGGCTCCGTGTGACTTTTTCCTATTTCCAAAAATAAAGAGAACCTTAAAGGGCCGTCGTTTTACAGCCATAGATGACACTAAAAGCGCATCGCTGAAAGAACTAAAGGCTATCTCAAAGATCGGGTTTGAGAAGTGTTTCGAGGATTGGAAGAAGCGCTGGCACAAGTACATAATCTCCAATGAGGTCTATTTTGAAAGCGACAACATCAATGTAGAAGAATAAATAAATATTTTGTTCAAAAAATTAAAATTCTTGTTACTTTCTGAACATACCTCGTAAATAGGCATAATTGTCCTATTTATTGGTTTATTCATCGTGGCTTTCTTACATTCCTCCTCACTTATATTGAACATTAAGCTGAGATTACTTGTAGTAAAAAAGATTACGTATTAGAAGCTATTTAACAGATTTTATTTATTTACTTTTCTCTATTTTTTTATTTTTCATGTTTTTTGTATTTATGTGTAGGTTTTTTCAAATAATAATTTTTGAATATTTGTTTTGTTTTATTACATACCTTATTATCCAATTAACACATATTCACTCAGGTAAAATAATTTTTTAAAGATTATTTACCATTTTTCCTGTTTTTTACGGAGCTATATTGTGACGTCATTGCTGTTTACATTGCATGAAACATACGTTTCCTAAACCGACTTACTGTTCATGCGCGTTATCACATTCTAATACGCATTAATTAATACGTAAAACTTTGTTCGTTCTAGTAGTGAAAACATTGTTACAATGGCGTCCGATTAATTAAATAGGTTTTCTACCCAACAACCGTGTCAGTTAGGTTCTTTAATGGTTTTTTTTTAATAAAAGTTTTGTTTTACTTTTTTAGCAACAAAAATACGTTACCCTTTAAACGCGGTAGCAATTTTAAGGTTGGCGAGTCGCTTATATTTTTGATTTTTATACTACTATTCGCACTTTAATGTTTTGGATTACTGCTTTTGGGCATGTATTAAACCCATTTGTTAGGACTTTGGGATCTCTTCTAACCCTGCAAAGGTGGTTCAACATAGTCCTTTAATACATATAATTACATTACATATTCTTATATTGTTACGGCTACAAGTAGAGTGGATAGTAACCCAAATATGAGCACAATTGTATTCCCTGATTAAAATATTTCCCCTGAAATAATGTCTTCCAAGACCTCTCTGGAAACCCGTGTCCCAATTTGTTTACTTTGACTGCCTCCAGCACCGTCTACACACAATTGACCTGCTACTGGCCCTTCGGTTCCCACAGAGTCGACTGACAGCGACTTACTCTTCTAAGCTTTTATCTAAACTGCTGTCCTACATACATTGTTGTTTATCGCCACATGCAGTATTTCAGCAGTTTTGTAATGTTTCTACCTCTTTGTCTATAGTGGTTGTACTCGCTTTACAATTTTTAAAACTAATAATTACAATAACAATTTTTAATTCCAAACATTTCCCAAAGATGATCGTTCCAGGCTTCAGTTTTATAACTGTAATGTAAAAATATTTTGCGTGTTAGAACATTTGTAGAGTTATAACTTCTTTTTAAATATAGATCTTGATGACATTATTTGATGGTTACTTAAACTCGATTATTGGCTACAAAAAAATTATACTTAATTCAATTTTACCTACTTGAAACACTCGAATTACCTGTTGACACGAATTACAAGTTCGGTAGGACTGGCGTTAAACCCTTACGACGAAAACGTATATATCGATAGGCAACAATCAAATTTAATTAGCGTACAATTTAATTTAAATTTTGAAAATCAGAGTTAAAATCTGCGTAAATATGTTAACTTTTATAATCCAACGTGTGTGTGTGTGTGTGTGAGAGAGAGAGAGAGAGAGAGAGAGAGAGAGAGAGAGAGTGAATGAGTGATAGCATCCGATTTGATTCAAATTTGATTTAAAAACACGATTTCGATAACAGCTTGAAAAAGTTCGTTAACCAACAAAATTCGTTCAATACTTTCAAGATGGCGGTAATTTCAAATTTTTTAAAACTCGTAACTTCTCTTTCTTGTCTTAAATTTGTTTAAAAATCCAATTTCACCATCGTAATCAGCGTTGAAGACTGCATAAATTGGAATTTTGAAGTTTTATAATACGTTGAAACTTTTTTTGTTTTAATTTTTGTCGGATTAATTTTCATATTTTCAATGTAATTTGAATGTTTAAAGCGCTAATATATGCAAATGTTATTGAAGATTACGATTGTAAAATCAGAATTTCGAAAAAGGTAAAATAATTTTAGAAATTTGCTTCTATCACGTCAGAGAAACAGGTTATTTAGAATTTTCAATGAAAAATTGGTAATTTAAAGTGTGTTTTTTTATTAACGTTTAACACTAGTAAATTCATTTTTTCAAAAATGTGTAAGAAGCATTGTTTAAGATTTATATCACCGCTATTTTGAAACGGATAAACTAATTTTACCGGGTAACCAATTTGTTTAAGTCGGATAAAAGCTGAGAACAGTTTCTAAAGTTAAGCACGGTGTACATTCCTGGTCCCTGGTCTGGACCATAATGGCTGCTCTACTTCCCTTAAGAAATTATGCCTTGATTGTGCTTACATATTGCCTATCCTACGCCTTCATCTGAAAGCTGCAGGTCATATTGCAAACTAATCACAAAGGCATTAAATAATGTATATTATTATGTGCCACTTAATATTACTAGTAGTTCAAACAGCAGTGGCTACGCGGTATGCACGAAGTAATTTTGTAAATTCAATAATTTTAATAAACGTGACCACGCTGAACTCAATAAAACCGGTATTTCAAAGGACAATAAATTCTTCATTAATGCCTGGCCACAGGTCCACGACACGCTCTGACGCGCTTGTAGTCTTTTTTGCACTTCAACCAGTAACCGTAATATTTACGAAATATTTCACTGCACTAACTTTATTTGAAATTTTTATTTTTTTCTCAATATAGGTGTAAAGGTACGATAGATCTTGCCTTTCCGCCAATATTACAGGTAATAACTACACTCGTCATCGTTAAACCAGGAGCCGAAATCTTGAAAAGGAAAAAGAAGTAGCAAAATCTAACACATATAACTTTTGGGTTTTGTACAAGGTACCAAATTTTTAAAAAAATTGGTTAATGTCTATGGCCAAAATTGTGTAACAAAAAACAAATAAACAAACACAAAACACAGATAAAAACAAACAAACAAACAAACACACACACACACACACACACACACACACACACACCAAATACCGAACAGAAACTTCACTTTGCTCGATCAGGTAAGGATCCCTTATAAGAGGATCTACAGGTGTTAAGATCGGTGCACATTTCAATGTAGTATACATTTGGATGTAGTATGGAAATGTAGAATTTCCAAAAAGTATACCTCTAAAAATTTGTGATCGACCGCTATCAAAAAAAATGGTTTAATTTTTCAAAATCACTTTATCATATTTTGCTACTATATGTATAGATTTATAACTCGAATCAGTAAAACGAAATTAAAATTAAATATATCTATGGTTCTGAAGTATCTGGAAAAAAAGAAAATAAACTTTTACTGTCTTTTTTTATTTCGAATTTTTACTCATACTTGATTCACGTATTTTCACAGATCACTAAAATTTTAACAAAATCCGATCAACCGATTTTGAAAAGTAATGCCGATTTTTTTTCAATAGATGTTCGCACCAAATTCTTTTTGTAAGTTAAATGGGAGACGCTTAGTGTAATGGTTCGAACTAATTTAACAAAAATGATTGTAACCAGAAACAAACTCACTCGCTAAACAAAATGCCTAAACGTGATGCAGTACGTTAACTTTAAACACGATTGTGTTGTTTTGTAATTCGTTCTTGGTTTACAATTCAGTTAAATAGTGCAAAAAAGTCGTACATATTTTTAGGTTAATCAGTTGTCTAGGAACTAATTATTTCATAGTTGTCGCTTTACAATCTTTGCTCTTTTCAAAAACTAAATTTGCTTTCATTTTGAATCCACTCTGAAGAACATGTTTATAACCACTAGATGTGTTTAAACGTTTAATAATGCTGTACAAATTGTGTCATGTTAATTAATAGTGACGACCTGTGAACACATTGGGGTGTCCCAATATTCGCCTGAGAAAGTTGTTGCTGCAACCCGCACTACCAAGTGATTGCCCAGAGTGTTTACAAGCAAGACGCGGCTGTGTGGTGAGCCTTCTGGCCTGTAATTGTGTTGTAATTGCCGATCTAGTTGGCCTTTTTAAATTCATCACTTAGATTAGTAAATTATCGTGTCAGTATTCTTTTTTAATTCACTGTTACTTTTTATTTATTACATATATTATTTTACGTTTATTTTACATATATAATACGACTTTTATGATACATACTTTATTATACCTATAATAAACTATATAATAAAACCTATAATAAGAAAACTCAGTGCATGTTTTTATCTACTTCACGCAAATTTAAAGTTATATTCAGATATTGGTGAAATTTTGCACACGACATACATCGCCGATTACAAATTCAACTTATTGACCGAGGGAAGAGTTTCAAATGCTCTGTTTCAGCTAGCATTTGCTTTGTGTGTTTGTTCTTACGCGGTTTTTGTCAAACCCACTGACCGATTGTTTTGAAATTTGGTAAGAAGGTACTTTCTATAAAACCCGAACGAAATATATATAAGATTTTTTTTCTCATTCACTTCCGTTTCAAGATGGCGGCCTCTGATTTAATGATGAGAATGTAGTTAGTGGTCATTTCCTGTAATACTGATTGAACGGCAAGATTTATCGCAATATTTATCGTTTCATGGAAAAAGAACATAAAATTTCCAATAAAGATTGTCCGGTAACAGTTTTCCAAGTATTACAGTTATATTACAGTTACCGGTTAAATGACGGAAACGGTACGACGGCGTCAGAGCGCTGTCCTGAAGTGTTCTGCATATTAATTAAGAATACAGGCCTACTGCGAGGTCTACTGCTGTTTGAACTACTAGTAGTAGGGATGGCAAACAAACATCATTGTTTCACTCTAAGAATATCGATGTTTTGACATCGATGATTTCATGCCGATGTTGATAAACATCGATGTTTTTGTTTAGATATATCGATATATCAATATTTTAATTAAAAATGCCGGTGGTGTTCCTTCTCACTGATCTATTGGAGCACATTGTGCTTCTGTTATCAGCAGCTTATCACTTCAGAAGGTGAAAATGACAGTTGCACTCTGGTTGTCTGAAGGTCTATTCCCGAAGTCAAATTGCCTATGTTATTGCCACGACTATTGTCTAAATGTGTACGGAACGTTTAGGCTGATGGAATGATTGTTGTGGAAGATTGTTTCGAGTAATGCTCCTGTTTTAATTTTTATATTTGTGTTTTTATCTATACATGTTATCATTAACGTAATTCGTTAATATTCTTAATCAGTAAAAAACACTTTAATTTTTTAATATAAAGTACTTTAATAATGCTATATATATAATACAACTGTGATAATGAAACGGTAACTATAATTTCCACGATTCGTAATTACATAATTGGTTTTAATTATATGGTAAATTGTAATATTTTAAAAATCCTAAAAACGTTGTACATCTATGTTTTAAAAATGTATGCCATCTCTAACTGGTAGAGAAGCTCACTTGAATCTACCAAATCGTCACTGATAGAGGGAGTTTTTGCCTACAAAATTACTTGATACTGCGTCAACCAGCTCAGGACTTCTCATATCTCTCGTAGACTATACCGTATAAGCTATCCGCTCATTAATAGGCCTTTAAATTTGTGTTTATCGAATCACAATTTATAAAATAAAACCGCATAAACGTGACAATATAAATTAACGAATTTTATGTTTGAAAATGTATTGAAACAACGATCGCGATGAGATCCAGACCAGAAAATGTTCACCAATCTACAATATGTTTTGAGAGGTCGTTAAACAAATACATAGCCCATATGTGTGTGTTAGTACTCCAAAGTTCTTAGGCCGGACGGCCACCAAATTCGGAGCGGTGTTGAGCTGAGCGGAGCATTTGTAATATAGGCTAAATGCGGCGGAGTAATGTAATGTAAATGAGCTGAGCCTAGTTCAGTTTTCAAGCTGCTCAGCTCCTCCCACTATGTCGACCACGCCTCCAAACGTATTACTTCTCGTTACCTAAGTTACGGTGTTTACACATAGTTTCATATTATCCGTTACAATAGGCCTAAATATTTCGATTTAAAACATACAAACGCGTTCTTTGAAATGACTGAACTCCGTTTCCGGTTGACGGTCATCTACACTCCGCTCCGTATTTCGTGGCCGCCCGGTCTTAGTTTCACAAAAATCGTACCTTTATTCTTATACTTTCTTGAAATCCTAATTCCATTATAATAATCTGTGTTGCAATACGCGTTAACGGATTTTGTTAGCAAAAAATTTATCTAAGTTATTGCCAAATTCAAAATTGTGTTGTTTGATTTTGGATTATCGAAATTTACGTTGTTAGGGAAATTCATTTCGAAATTCGTTCGAAGTTTGTTTTTGTAAATTCGTTTCTACCATATTCGAGAGGCAATGCGTAATTGGATGGTTTTGTAACACTTTAAAATATAATTGTTATGGTAATTATATGTGTGTTAATGAATTGTCTAAACAAATAGAGTGTATTGTAAAATACGAACAATGTTTTCAGTGTAAAACATAATGAATATTTTTTTATTCGTGTTAATTACCCTTCCAGCGTGCTAGGCTGTATAAAAGAAATGAAAGAACCCTAATGAGTAACCCTCCTTCTTTATTACTTCATACAATAAAATTACGCTACTTAGTATGTGCCAACAATACAAAAATTAATTATATGTTTGTTAATTGTATTTAATTGAAGAAATAACAAGTTAACAGCCACTGTTTACAGTTGCTTCATTGAGTTATAAAATATTTAATTGTTTTGTGTTAGTACTGGTTGTCCCAAGAGTTTAGGACTGGTGCAGCATCTTGGAACGTGAAGTAAAAGATTGTTTTATATATACTAGTAGTTAAAAGCACAGTAGTCCAAGCAGCAATTAATTAATTTCCTGGCCACCGACAGCACTTTGAAGCGCTAACTTCTCCGCTATTTTAACAGGTAACCGAAATATTTAGGAAAGTGTTACTTAACTTTATTGGAAATCTTATGCTCTTTCTCCATCAAGTGATACAAAATTATAACAGGT
Organism: Callitettix versicolor; assembly: GCA_022606455.1. NCBI lineage: Eukaryota > Metazoa > Arthropoda > Insecta > Hemiptera > Cercopidae > Callitettix > Callitettix versicolor. The sequence goes on from CM040186.1 coordinate 86,856,962, forward strand.
TTTGCCGTTCAGCCAGTATTACAAAAAATAGCCAGCAACTACACTCGTATCATTAAATCAAAGGCCGCAATCGTGAAACGGAAGTGAATGGGGGAAAACTTTACTCGTACTTCGTTCGGGCTTTATACAAGGTATTTTCGTACTAAATTTCAAAACAATCGGTCAATGCGTTTGGCCAAAACTGAGTAATAAACAAACAAACAGAGAGAGAGAGAGAGAGAGAGAGAGAGAGAGAGAGAGAGAGAGAGAGAGAGAGAATCACACACGCGTGCGCGCGGGCACACACACACACACACACACACACACACACACACAAACATACACACAAACACACCACACACACACACACAAACAGACAAACACACACACACACACACACACACACACACACACACACACACACACACACACACACACACACACACACACACACACACACACACACACACACACACACACACACACACACACACACACACACACACACACACACACACACACACACACACACACACACACACACACACACACACACAAACACACACACACACACACACAAACACACACACACACACACACAAACAAACAAACAAACACACACACACAAACACACACACAATGTCGACAGTCCTGCCAAAAGCTTGAGTTGAAACAGAAACTTCGCTTAGCTGAATCAATTAACGACCTCTCAAAAGCTGATCTGGAGGTGTTAGGATTAACGCTCGTTTCAATGTCTCAGATATATTACCATAACGGTCATTAAAATTCTCATGTTTTAATAAAAAATTGCTTGTTATGATTATGAAATTGTGGTATAAATTTTAAAATGTAGGTCGGCTCCCGAAAAAGTAATTTTGAGTATACTCTTTCCATTTCTCATCTTTTCAATTTTTTTCAGCTCTGTTAGTCCTTATGTCACCTTTTTCATATCTTTCTGTGTATTTAATCCATTATTATTAAGCAGTATTGACATTTTTCTGAATTGTTTCGTATTTTGTTTTTCTATCCGATATTTACGATAAACTTTTCTATATTATTGTGTTCCAAGAGTTGGGTTTTTTATTTCAATGCAACCGACTCCTTCTTGGCTAATACCAACTCCTACATAACAGAAATGCGAGAGCTGTTATAACCTACCAGTTTTCCAAGTCCGTAGTTATTGTCCTTGTTTTAAAAACATAGAAGACAATGAAGGAATTTAAAAATGTTTTTTTGTAATGTGACCAATTTAACCATGACTTTGCCAAATGTATTAACTAATTGTTTTGAAATTTGGTACGGAGATACCTTTTGTCTATTCATTTCCGTTTCCTGATGGTGGTCTCTGATTTACAATAAAGAGTGTACGCAGTTTTAACAAAACACATTGACCGACTGTTTTGAAATATTGGTATTGGAATACTTTGTATAACGCCGAACTACTTAAATGTAACATTTGTTCCCCATTCGCTTCCGTTTAAAAATAGCGGCCTCAAATTTACAAAAACCCATTGACAGTTTAGCCTCAGTTTTAGCCAAACGCGTTCACAGATTTTTCGAAATTTAATACGAAGATACCTTATATATAGGTCGTACGATGTATGTGTAAGATTGTTCAACATTTACTTTTGTTTCAAGATGGCGGCTTCAAATTTAACGATGACGAGTATACGCAGTTTTGACCAAACGTATTGACCGATTGTTTTGAAATTTTTTACAAACATTGTATAAAACCAGTGCGAAGTATGTATAAGGTTTTTCTCCATTTACTTCCGTTTCAAGATCGCGGGCTCTGATTTAACGTTGGGAGTTGCTGGTTATATCCTGTAACATTGCCAAAGCCTACCGTTGGGAGTTGCTGGTTATATCCTGTAACATTGCCAAAGCCTACCGTTGGGAGTTGCTGGTTATATCCTGTAACATTGCCAAAGCCTACCGTTGGGAGTTGCTGGTTATATCCTGTAACATTGCCAAAGCCTACCGTCATTTTGACCGCTTCATGGAGTATTAGCGGTAGTACCACCAATTTCTACTAAAGTGAACCCAATGAAATTTTTCGTAAATATCATTGTTACCGCTAAATGTTACGAGCGCTGTCGTGGAGCGATCTCTATATTAACTAAAAATATACTGCGAGATCTACTGTTCTGGTATAGTCTCTGCCAAACTGGCTGCTCGTTTTGTATTTTTCAGTTTCCGCTTCGATCGTTTCAAATAATAAAAGAAAACTAATTTGATCCGTGTAACTGAATTTGATAATTGTAAATTTTCTCATCTATGAAGCAAGTGATTTCAACAACAAACGCCTCCTCAATGAGGAAAGCATACCAAATTGCATTACTTGTCAAACAATTTCTATGGTAATTAAGTTTCATGTAGGTAATTGCAATTATTGCCGTGTAAAGTGAGTTAAAGTGCTTCTGTTCTGTTGACATATTCACACTCAATGGAATTGTCTTCTGAATCAATGCAGTGGATTGTCTACTGTATTCATTTTAACTTGAAAAAAATCGTTATCCGCATGTATTTGTGTGTGTGTGTGTGTGTGTGTGTGTGTGTGTGTGTGCGTGCGCGATCATAGTTAGATTTGATTCAAACTTAGCAAAAACGTCGATCACGGTAATAGCTTAAACAAGTTGGTTAACCAGCAAAATTCATTTAACAGTTTAAAAATGTCGACCATTTCAAAATTTACAAATTATTTTTTTTGTAATAATTGTTTTTGAAAATATGATTTCATCATCGTAATCAACGTTAAAAACTGCATAAATTATCACTCTGACTTTTAAAAATCCGAGACTTTTTTTGTCTGCGGTCAGTGTACATTTTCTTATTTTCAGTGTAATATAAAAGTTTAAAATCCTATAATATCCTTATTTTAATGCTGGTTATGATAGCGAAAAATTTATTTCTAAACGGGTAAGATAGAGAAACATATTTTTTTTAATCGCTTCTATTACGTCAGCGAGACAGCTATATTTTTATTACATTTTGCTTAAAGTCCATACTTTAAGTCAGTTAAGAGTTGGACTAAAGAGGCTGATCCCCAATTTCATTAGTCGAACTGGCATAGAGTGTGGACGTTAAGCAAAAAAAACTACCGTTACAGCTTGTAATTAATATTTTAAAAGTTTACGCCTGTGAAACGGTGAAATTAAAAATCAATTTATTTTTCAGTCAGTAACATTTTGTTTGCGACGTAATATGAAATATAAAATTATATTTTTCTACTGGTATATATAGTACTTGGTGACCGAATTCGCTTTGTTAAAATTGCATATTAGAATTTTAAGTAAATACTTACATGATTCTTGTTATTAGCCTTTTTAACCAATTTTCCAAACATGAAACAAATCTAAGATGGTTATTTTGAACCGAATTTTTTATATTTTATAATTATATCGCCATTGTTAGAACCGTTTACAAGAACTAAATACGTCATTTATACAGAGCCTGCTTGTTTTACTTCATTACAAAATATACATACTTTGGCAGTTATTATTTCCATATTATTAAATAAACAAATCTATCTTAATAATACGAATTCAAATTTTGAGAAAGTTTCCTACAGGTCCTCAAAATTATTAGATGTCTTCCAGGATTTGCCAAAAATCTGAATTCCACTTTTAGAAACCCGCGTGTTAAAAATCCTTTTAATTTCTTCCCAGTAGTTTCAAGTATTTTATCAGTTCCTGATCCGGTGATTCGGTGACCCTCGTGAATTTATCATTAGCCTTTGTAGCAGCACTGCATAAACAAGTTAAACGAATCTTCATAGAAGATGAAAAGCAACAGTTAAAAAATGATTCTTTTAAATCTAGTGAACAAAATACAGTCAGCCTGCAAGAAAACGTGGTATTTGACAGAGCCGCTCATAATTTGGGCTTAGCCTGCAGGTGTAGGATATTTGAATTAAACCTAAAAAATACGAGACTTGTTAGTCCTTCGAGCTGCGGTTGTCGATATGGCTACAGCAACGGCCTATCTGCTGCGTTTCTTTTGCACATCTCAAGGTCGTGTATCCAGTTACTCCCATTTCTTTACCCTTATCGTTCTTTCGTCCTTATTAGTCTAAATAGGATAAAGTATGGACGTTAAGCAAAAATAAGCCGGATTCTACAACTAGCCTACGACTATAACAGTGAAGTTCTAACAATTAATTAGCTATCGGTAACACGACCTGCAAATTTGCCTATTGCAATAAGTACAGCAATCATAGATGTTGGACTAATTAACCAATGTACAAGATAACCTAACCTATTACACTGATAACCTGACCAGATCGGTATAACCTTTTGCGGTTATTTAGAACTTCTAATCTTAAAAGGTGAAGTTACTTGTACTTGTAGAAGGCGATTGTATTAAATTTCCCAATGACGTTTAAAATACAAAATTTTTGTCAGGAAGGTTTTGAAAGCTTTAACACGTTATTAATGTGTTTCGCCTTCTGCAGCGATAATGTCCTTTTGTCGTTAATAACGGTAAAATGTTAAAATACACACACACACACACACGCACACGCACGCACGCACGCACACACACACACGCTCGTCGGTATATATATATATATATATATATATAGGGTAGGGTGTTGTACCTTGAGTACGTTGTACTTTGGAACACTAGCTCGATTTGCAATTTAATGCGACCTAGCAGGCCGAAAATGAACTACGTAGTAGATAGTGACGCTAAGAAGCGCTAGCAAAAATTCCGTTCATTTCGGTAGTAATTATCGTGAGTTATACACTAAACTGTTTTTTGCTCGTGAAAAGTAAATATTCAGCTGTATATTTTTTGGCTTTGTACGCCCTCTGAGTTTCCTGTAGAACGTTGTATATTCGTTAAGCAGATTCGTCACATTCTGGTGAGTAAATCCATATAACTTACTTAAACTGTTAGATTATTTTTCTATGTTAGGCGGTAGTTTGTGTTCAAAATGGCTACATGTTGTACCACGAAACGCAAAACTTGTTGTACCTTGGAACATGTTCCAAGGTACAACAGGTTATTAGTTTTTGAGTTTTTGTTCCAAGTAACGATGCCACGTAGTAAAACGGACAACAAGAGGCCTCCTATCGACTCGAATGCTATGAAAATAGCTGTAGAAGCGGTCACAGCACGCACAGACTGCAGAATTTCTATTAGGGAAGCGTCTAGTGTATATGGAGTAAAATTAGCTACACTATCCAGACATGTTACACAGCGTTCCGTCAATCTGAAAAGCAAGAATATCAGTATGTCGCTAAATTTAATACTAAACAAATATTCAGTTCCAATGAAGAAAAGTGTTTGATAGACTACATAAAAAAAGTTGCGAAGATGAATTACGGCTTAAGTAAAAAAAAGGTCCGTGACCTTGCATACAAGTTTGCTCAGGCAAATGGAAAAAAATACTCAGAACATTGGGTTAACGAACAAACGGCAGGAATAGAATGGATGAGATGTTTTATGAAAAGGCATCCTGATCTATCTATTCGGAAACCGCAAGCTACAAGTTTGAGTAGAACAACCAGTTTGAGTAAAACAAACGTTGGGGTTTTTTTTGACAACATTGAAAGAGTTCATTAACGTTTTGGGCCAATAACTCCAGATCGTATTTGGAATCTAGACGAGATCGGTCTGTCTAAAGTCCAAGTTCCAGGAAAAATTGTAGCACCCAAAGGAATGAGACAAGGGGTTTAGAGTCCCAGGAATATTCCTTCTGGATCGATATATATTTTCTAATGACGACTACCTGCCATCCTACGTGACGGATAGACCTAATCCGAATCTTGAACCCTCTGCACCTGAAGTCACCGACCATCAGGGTAAGTTATTGTCAGCAGAATCAGCTTTGAATTCTGAAACGTTTGGTAGTGATATGCCTGGTCCGAGTTCTATGCCGTCTACGTCTACAGTTGTGTCTCCAGAGGAGGTGCAACCTTTCCCCAAGGCTAAGCCAAGGGTAAATAATGCCGAAAAAGGCAGGCAGCCTGGGAAAACAAGAATAATTACAGACAACTCTGAAAAGGAGAAGTTGAAACTAACAAAAATAAAAAAAGAGACGACGAAGCGAAAGCTAAATTTTAAAGCAAAAAAAAGACGTTCTTGAAGAAAATAACCAAAAGAATAAACCTACGAAAATGGGTAAGAAAATGACAAAACCTAAACCGAAGAGCCCAGCAACATCCTCTGATGAAGAGGATAATGTTGTCCCCCTAATCGACACTGATGATGACGACAGCAATGATGAAGAGTGTCTTTTATGCCATGAACCATATAAAAATGATGTGGGTGAAGAAGAATGGATTCGCTGTAATACAGTGTCAGAGATGGGCTCACGAGATGTGTGCAGACGCTGAACAAGGGTGGAAGAATTACGTTTGTGATTTTTGTAAAAGAAGAAATAATAACAATTGAACATGAGCCACAGTATTTTTTAATGTAGATTTTGAGCTTAAATGTTACTTGTTTGTATTTCAACACGTTCTGATTTTTAATACACCTTCTGATATATTAATTGCGTGATTTAACTGCATTATTCCTAAATATTAAATTGCGTTTCAAGGTACAACAAAGCCCGTTCCAAGGTACATGCCTATGTTGTACCTTGGATCATTAAACATGTACAGAGAAATTATTTTTTTTGAAAACGAAAAACAATGCTTATAAGAATTATAAATTCATAGGATACATTAAAAGGGTTAAAACAATATTTATAGAATTTATTTACAAGAAAATCGAACTCTTTAAAGGCCACAAAAAAATTAGAGTGAAAAGTGATTCAAGGTACAACACTCTACCCTATATATATATATATATATATATATATATAGCGACCATTAAAAGTGACCTAGAAATCAGTATCGGCGATCATTTCAAGCCGAAGCAATACCGCGCCTGGCTAAAGTAGGCTAATGTAAAAAGAAATGACTTGTGACTGTTCTAAGGAGAGATAGGCGATAATCCGGTAGCTTAGAAGTGATAGCCTGTAATTTTGATTCAAAACCACCGCTGCATTTAACTTTTTTATCCCTAAAGAACTACAAGCGTTCATCGGCACAGTGTAGCGCCCCTACTTGAATGTTTAGGTGAATGACCGTTTAGGTCCGGCACGGAATCGTACGCATTACATGAAATATAAAGAAAGTTCGGATATTGTGAGAAAATTTATAAGGAATTTCTAAAGAAATTCTGTTTGTGTTTGGATTTTTGATCCATTTATTAAAAGCAACACTAACAATTATCAATTTATTGTACACACGTTGATGATTTTTAACAGTTTAAATAATGTTAATATGCAGTTGGTTCCATGACGTGATGGAAGCGAATTTCTAAAAAGTAACAATACACATAATCTGATTACAAATCAACATTAAAATTAAAATATGCGTGAATTTGCATTTTAAATTCCAAATAAAATTTGAAACTTAAAATTCTAGTTTATGCAAATTTCACAATATGAAATTAAAATATTTTTTTAAAGATCTGATGAAATGCTGCCATTTTGAAGCGGTTAAACTGATTTTGAAGTGGTAACATACTTGTGGTTACTGTATTGTCATATTCTATTTTGTTTGGTTAATTTCCAATCAAATTGAACCAAAATTGCGAAAGCAAATGCTAAAACATATAACACACACTCAGATGCGCGCACGCGTGCTATTTCATATCCTTTAAATGTTTTTAAAAGTTAGAATCGGCTCTCGTTTAAGGCCCTAAGACTAAACCTTACCATTATGGCCGGTCAGGGTTGGCACCAAAAAGAGCTTTGGAACTAATTTCCTGATTACTACTCCGAAGGTTGGTAAATAGATCGGAACAGGTTTGAAGGAATCTGGTCGTAATAAGTATTCAGCTGTGTATTGCAAAACCTTTCCTTGTTAAAAAAAAGAAAGAAATAACAAACAAGTGTTTTTAAAGTGAAACACTTAATGAATCAGCAGAGCGCGTTGATTTGTTGAGGAAAAACGAAAGGAAATCTAATCTTCATTCAGAGTGGGAAGTGGGGAAGGCCCAGCTGATTCCTAGTACTCTACATTCTGTGCATATAAAGGCTACGAGACTATGTGTTGCAGCAACTTCACTCATGGCTCCACTCCTGCTGTTGTTAGCGGTCACGCTGTGTTCTGTAACAGCTGATCGTGATCCTTTGCTAGTGCAGACAGTTCAAGGTAAACTGCGAGGCAGCATTTTGAAGACGAACACTGGAAAGGACATTTTGAGTTTCAGAGGCGTTAAGTATGCCGAAGCCCCTAGCGGTCCGAACAGATTTAAGGTAAATTAAATATTTTTTTAAAATTTTGTCACTAAAATGTTGTGGTTTTGTACATTTCAATTATTTGTTCTAGTTATTTGTCACTGTGTAATATTTTTTAAGTAAATAATGCTTAACGTTAATGAATTAATAATCGTGAGCATTCTAATTTTACGTAACAAATTTAGTCTGTCTTATGTTGTGCGTTGTAGAATTTATTTTGTTTTTATTATTTTATATATTCTCTTTTTAAATGTAAACAATGTTATATTACATGCACTATAATTGCATGCATTATTCTTATTTTTTGCTATTTTATCTTATTATTTATTAAGTGCTTGAATAATATGTTCATTGACTTGTTTTCAAAATTATGAAAACATTATATAAATTACCTTGAGGACGTGATAGAAACGTTTTCCAACAAGTAACAAACTTCAGTAATAACATGTAACCAAATAAAAATTTAGCAAGCATTTTACATTATTTCAGCTAAGAATTTTCTAGTCTGATTTTTTTTTAATGCAAGAAAATATTTTGTTTTTTTTGCGAAACAGAAAATATTGTCAAAATATGTTTTCGATAATTTTAGATTCACCATTGAAAATTAATTAAGATAAGTTAATGTATAAAGTGAGACTTGAATGTATATCGCGTGTTCCGCTTTAGTATGTTTGGAATATCTTGTAATCCGTTATTTTCTAAATGGCAAACACAGAGATGAATAATTACGGCTGCAGGATAATTATAAAAAATTATTTATGCCCCTGGTATGCTATATTATTCGTTTCAATAATATTGGTGCACATAGCGTGCTTTGCTTTGAACTGAAACGCGTAAAATGTGATTTCTCGAAATGTTTTTTCATCGGTGTGTAGGCCTAAGATTTTTAAAGAAAAACATACTTAGCATACATTTTAACTTTTTAATATGTTGTACAAATACACATTGTATGAACTACGACTGGATAAAACTGTTGTTGGTTCTAGGTCCTTTTTTGGCAAAAAATAGGTTTTTTCTAAAAATATTCTACCACTTTTTTTTAATTTTTGGTCCAAATAATTCCTCTATTCGGAATATATAGTCCGAAATGTAACGACATACTAGTTGCACGTATCGTTTGGCTAAACCAAATTTTATCGTGTGTATTTTAATCGTGTGATTTTGTTTAATGTTTGCAACGTGTGTTTTCAATGTTTTGTTTATTTTTGTGACGACCTCAATAGAGGGATTTGACATTTTGTAACGGGCTTAAGATGAAACAGTAAGGTTTCGAAACCGCGGTAGCCTTTACGAGGTGGGTAAATAGACACTAAACGGAAAAATAGGTTATAATCCTAATTATTTAAATATCTGGTCCGGTGGCTGTGTTGCAATAATGAAATTCCCTCTAGATCAGTCTTAAGCTATTTCGGTGTAAATGAATATCCCTTATTTCGGTTATGCTGTCAGCTGGAAATCGTGCACACCGTCAATTTGTGGTTTTTGTTTACTTATTTCTTCCGATTGTTTGTTACCATCCTCATGAATCCGCTATCTGTGAAAGGCAGGAATAGTTTCATGTCTGCGGCGTTTGAAAAAAAATTGCAGAAATACTGCTGGCAAGGAAAGTTTACCTTCTTTGGCTCTTTCAGTTATCTAAAAGTAGGCCTATATTTTAGTAATTTTGGCCTATATTTTTTTTAGTGAGTACACCTATATTCTTAAAGTAATGCATTCATCACTTCATCATTTGAATGAAAACAGACGGCTTTATTTTGTTTAAAATTAAAAGGTGATTACTGATTAGATTTTATAGAACAAATAAAACTTTTATTTGTGTTTGTGATCCATTTTATCTTTCATTCCAAGTTTGCTCCTCCCCCGCCGATCAAACAAATGCTGAATTTATATCTGTGCATTTTAAATTTTGTTAGTTTTTGTAAACAAACTGCATGTCTTCGTTATATAAAATTCAAAAACCTTATTTTTAATTCTAGCTGAAGGGTAACAATAACAGTTGAACGCTGCGAATTTCAAACCACCCTGACGTGTTGCGGTTGAAGTGGGTTAGAAAGTTTGTTTAACCTTAAAAAGTTACCAACTCTTCCCACTCCGCCATATTTTAATTGCCAGCTCAAACCAAAATGTTGAAAATGAGATTCTCTCTCGCTTCTAACTATTTACCACAGCTTTCATTGTCTAAATTGTTGTTTGACTTTTTCTCAATTGTTGAAAAACAGCGTTCAGGGTTTATTTTCGTTTTAATCCTGAATTTAATTACTACTTCAAATTCTGTACACTGATTTAATACGACCAGCCGATTTTAAACTTTTAAAATTCAAATTTTAGAATTAATTTTTTGGTAATACTCGTAAATAAATTTGTTAATTATTGTGTATGTGATGTTTTACAGCCGCCAGTGCCTGTCAAAGCGTGGGAGGGCGTGAGGAACGCGACAGAAGATGGCCAATTGTGTCCTCAGCCTTATGTAGACAACACGGCGGCCGACCCTGAAGACTGCCTCTCACTTAATGTGTACACAAAAACTGTGAGTACATGATTAATGCATCAGTGAGTTAGTGCTTCATTTATCTTCCAAAAAAAGAAACAAAATTGCAACAAACCTCCACAAGAAGAATAACAATGGCGGCATGGAATTACCTCGCTGTCTTGATGGAAGCAAAATTCTAAAAACTATTCAAAACAAAATTTTAATCTAGTAACATTGAAAGACATTACGTAAACAAATATTTACGGGAAACGTGTTCGTATTTGATTAAAAAAATATTAAATTGAACCCTGACCATAATATTTTATCATATACAGTGCAAGTTTCAAAGTCTGGCATCTTTAATAGAGTTGAAAAATCTATTACATAACAGATCACTGTTTATTTTAATATAAAGGATAGCTTTGCTTTTTACCATCAATCTGTTTCAATCTGGTGTCTTAACGTTTTACATAATTGGAAAATTCTTTTTACTGGAGAAAATGTTCTGGAAAGAGAAAGGGTACAAATATCAGAAATTTCAAATTTGTAGTATCAAAATTATTGTAAAATCTGAATATAGGCTACGGACAATTAGCTTCTTTAATTTTTATGTGGTACATACACGGATACGGCTTCTAAAGTACAAACCCTGGTTTGGTAGCCCTAGTTATAGTACTGCTTGAATACAGTATGAGCTGCAGAAGTAAACACTGGCTGAAGACTGGTAAAGGCCTTGCAGAACTGAAGATCTTAAGACTGTAATAACACTCATCAGCTTGTTATGTGCAAGAATGGAGGATACTGTAGTACTGTATAGAGTGTACTTGTGTAATGACTGAAGCAGAGAGGCCAGCCACTCCATACAGCCTCATTCTCCCAATGAATTAAAATTCTTCCATATTTTAAAAACGGCCCTTAAAATGTGGTTTTTGAATCCGCAGTGACTAATCAGAATTTGTTTTTCAGAAGTCTAAAAATGAAACCTTTTAGGAAATTCTAAGTTTTGTGTACAGTTTTCTAAATAACTCAATAACCAAGCAAATATAATAGTGAAAATTCAGGGAATGGTGTAGAACATGAAATTTTAATGTAGGCTATATAGTCCCTTTAAACACTATTTTAAAAATTTGCTTGCAACATTTAGTTGGTATACGTTGTTCAAAAAATTTGAACAAAATCTGTCAAACCTATTTTGAGAAGCCTGGTTTTTTAAATTATTAACATTAAAGTTTTTTTTCTTACGAACTTGATTGTTAAAGATATAACCACAATTATGTAGGCATATTCCAAAACATTAGCGTGATTATCCATGACATTTATTTGTTTATTGTTTTTAATTTAAACTTTAATGTTAAAACATCTTAAAGTTTATCTTATAGCTTTGCGCTGGTGTTTCAGTTACATGGCAACCAACCAGTGATGGTGTTCATACATCATGGAGGTTTCCTGACAGGCACTGGATTCAGCAGGATTCTAGGACCCAGATACTTGTTGAATAAGGACGTTGTCCTGGTTACACTCAACTACAGGCTGGGAGCACTAGGTAAATAGTAAATTTATGCACAAAAGCTACACAAACACTCTCGTATGTGTTTTAAATAATATAACAATTAATTCCAACAAGTATAATTAAATTATTTAAAAAGGCTAAAATCTTTCCAAAAATCCCAGTCAAAGTGCCTTAATAAAAAAAAAAAATCAGCAACGAGAAAAATCTAAAAAGGTCGATTTCTCCAAAATATTTTCTAAAATTAAAATTTTTAACTCAAAATCAGCTTACTACATTTTATATAAATACAAAATAGTAAGGAAAGAGACACTTTTTAAACAAGACGAAAATGTTCAGCAGGAGGCTTGCCGAGTGTGGGAATTTTCTCCAGGAGAAAGCAAATACTTTGCACACAAAATTTCCTGCAAAGTTGAAAAATACAGATTTACATTTAAAACTCAGTGTGAGGTTAAGTTATTCAAACTTCTTAAAATATGTAAACAAAAGTATAGAAACATTGAGGCTTCACAGTAACTTAAAATAAACTAAAAGTTGTTAAATGAAATGGTGAAAACAAAAAATTACCCTAAATTTTAACAATCATATCCATGTACTTTAACTATTATGTTTAGTGTTTCTTTGAAACAATTTGCTTGCCTGATAGATAACCCTATGACTTAAATGGAACTTAAAAAATAACATAAAAACAAGTACAAAAGAATTAAAGGCAGAGTGTCACAACAAACAATTATAAGCTCTCTATTGTCTGTAAATAAATTGCACTTTTGTCAGAAACAAAATGGTAAATTATTTAAACATTTCTAAAAGAACATTGTGCCTTTCTAAAATATAAATTCTTTTATAATGAATTCATACTTTTTCCCTTTATTGCTTCATCTTGAAAATAATAAAAGTCTACGGTAAAAATTTAGCCTAAAACCGTGTAATTTGTATCACTGAAAATAACAATTAAACAAAATTGTAACCCAGACATGAAGTTTGAATTATTTTCCACTCATTCAGTATAAGTTTAAAACATTATTATTTAAAACAATTTCAAATTATTAATCAAATCTTTAATTCATAAATTTTGTCAATTTCTAAATAGAACAAAAATTAAATTTTTGCAACAACAAACTTAATTCAATTATTATGAAATTTGAGAATATAACTATATTGAAATTCAACATGTTTACAGTTTATAAATGAAAACACACTTTTAATCCACTATATAGCTTTATTTTCCACTACCGGTTTCGATCTTTACAGGGCATTTACAAGTGTTATACTCTAACTATAGTGAATTAAAACTATGTTTTTATTTAAAACTTAAATCATTATAATATTTAAGAAATTGGAAGACCCAGGTGGAACTTTAACATGTATTCTTTGTCTTGCAAGTAGTATCAAAGTAAAATTTAAAATATTTTTTTACAAATAAAAAAAGTATTTAACATGTTTCAAACAATAGATCTTCAAATCCTGAAGCATGCATTTTAACTGTTAGGCAATATAAGCATCACTGTAATTACTTCTTTAAACTTAAATAACAGTAGCTTAAATACCATTTATTGAAAGGTTAAAACACTTTCTAATAATTCTTGTTGGAAATAACACTGAATTCATTGGTAATTGTATAAAATTATTGAATAATAAAACATGTTTAATCTTTATGAATGGTTCAAGATCTTTCAAACACTCAGTATAAAAGTCTCTGTTGTACTCACGAAAAAAAATGTCTAACAATTCACAGTGTTATATTTTACGTATAACAGGTAGTTTTGCTTAAATAAAACTCCCATTTGTAGACTAGAATAGAACACCAAGTAAAATGTTTAGCAATGTTTGCCAGGCTTTTTGAGCACTGAGGATGGAGTGATAAAAGGCAACAATGGGATGAAAGATCAAGTGGCCGCACTGCGTTGGGTGAAGCAGAACATCGCACGCTTCGGTGGTAACCCAGAAGCTGTGACAATCTTTGGTAACAGTGCAGGCAGCGCTAGTGTCATGTATCATATGCTGTCACCTATGTCTAGAGGTATAATGTCATCACAATATATTTGATAATAGTCGTTTAGGTTCCATAAGGTGATAGTCGTTTAGGATAATAGTTGCTATCGTTCTACGACCCCTTGCCTTCTTAATTAGCACGTTTCCAATCAAAGAACGCTATGTCTAAGTGCCTTAAAACCATGTGAACCAAATACAAGAGAAGTGGATTTCTAGTCATATATATCCAGTACCAATTTTCTCTCTCATATTCCTAGTTATAGACTACTCATTTATGAAGGCAGTCGCCTCGGTGGCCTAGTTGATAGCGTACTAGGCTTTCACCCCGAGGACCCGGGTTCGATTCCCGGCCAGGGCTTGGCAATTTCATACGCTATAAATCATCCCATCGTCTGCATTAGCCTAAGTGTGCACAATAGTCGGATGTAAAACACCAAAAAAAAAACAAAATTATGAAGGCAGTATCTCTCTTCAGTACAATTGTAATCCATATAAAAAGTGTGAATTCAATGGTATTTTCTATTTTGCAAACCTTATAATATATTGGTGAAATCTATTCAAAATAACTCTACTACTAAATTCCCTATTTTTATTCATACTAAATTCTAACTTTACCTTAGAATATATATATAGAAAAAAAAAAAAAAATATATATATATATATATATATATATATATATATATATATATATAGGCGGAGAGAGAAAGAGAGAGAGAGAGAGAGAGAGAGAGAGTAGGTTCTTGATTTCATTATCTAATTCGATTATCTTTAAAAGCTTTATTGGATTTACCTTCACAATCCATATTTATGTATGCTGGTAAGTAGTTACAGGTAACAGACAAAATTTAAATATTATAGTAATTCTATGACAAAGGTTAATATTTTATTTGTATGTAGTTCAATCAAATTGAAAATGCCTTTAGCTCTAAAATAATAATCTGTTAAGTTATAATATTAGTTACCACTCCAGGATAGATCTGAAATTTCTATCTTTCTTAGATTCTCCATCTTTAATTGCTGTTTATTTATTTTTTTAAATAATTAGATAAATGTGATAGATACACTATAGGTGACAAAAATCAAAATGTTCCTTTCATAAATTAAGCACATCCTGTATGCAAATTTTGTTTTTTCAGTCAAAATCAGTTTCAATTTATTAAGGTGCTTCCATAAGCTTTGTTATCCTATATCAAATTGTTTTAACTGCAAATATCAAGCGAAACTTTTAAGTCAAAATATAGGATTAACTTAATACTTTAGAACCATTATGTTTATAATATAGTAAAATAAAATTATATATTTTCTTTACTTTAATTAAACTTTTAACATTTAGGGCTTTTTATCCGAGCGATATCTCAGAGTGGTGCTGTATTAGGAGGCTGGGCAATTAACAGAGATCCTGTTTCTTTGGCCAAACGTTTAACTCAACTATTGGGTTGTGAAGCGACATCTTCTCAACAAATTAAAAATTATTTGAAAGATCTTCCAGCACAAAATATTGCAAATGCTACATTGGGAATTAAGGTATGTTTTCCAAAGAAAAATACATTCATAAATAGTACCACTAACACATCGAGAATGGGAGTGCGATCGTATAGTATACAGTAATACATATATACAGTAATACATATATACAGTAATACATATATACAGTAATACATACAGTAACTTCTACCATACATTAGTATGTTAGAAAATTCAACTATTGTTTTTTTTCTGGTAAGACTGGTCTTTCTATACTAACTGATTTTCATAATTTGTTTTAGGACTTCGGCTTGGATGCATTCAGTATTTTTGCTCCAGTAATTGAAAAGGATTTTGGTGATCATGAAGAGCGTTTCCTCACTGCAGATCCTCAGCATCTGCTTGAGACGAAGCAGTTTGCACAAGTTCCATTGATAACTGGAGTGACAACTGATGAGATATCTTTCAGAGCTGAACGTAAGTATTCACGATGACACAAGTTATTCTAGACACAGTAAACTATTACTATCATAATATACCAGGTCTATCAAAAGTAAGTTAAAAATATTTTAATATCTACAGTTTATCTCTTTTTTAACATATGAGAAACTCAATTATACCAACATAAACTGTAGATATAATACTCAGTATTGACAATTCTACTCTTTCATTTTTCTTTTTTAATATTTGTAAAGATTATTTCACTGCCTTTTTTGGACAGATAAAGATGGTAAAGTACATCCTTCTAAATGCATGTACGTAAACAGTCTTTCTTCCAAATTATTCATAGCACTTGTCAAAGTTTCCTTGGGAAAAAGTGATGATTTCTTAATGGACAACAACGCTTATAGTTTTGGCCAAAAAATGTGTGTAACATTTCAACTTTGCTGCTTCCTTATGTAATCGCACTTCTTCAAAAACGTTAAGGCCAGTATCCTCCTTGTAAACGCTTTGTATATCAGACAGTTATTTTATGAAGAGATTTTTACTCACTCAATTACTTTGTTTCAGTTTTACTCAAAAATCCAGAATTGACTGAGCAATTTGACAAAGAATTCAATCGTTTTGCACCAGTAGAATTCCAGTACGAACGCAGTGGTCCCACTTCAGAACACATTAGCCAGGAATTAAGAAAATTTTATTTTGGAAACAAAACCATTAACAATGCCACAGAAAAAGAACTTGGACAGGTAAGTTTGAGAAAATCCAAGTCAATTGAAACAGAAGAATGTTTTGCTCTATTTCTATTGAACAAAGATGTCACTTTGTTTCTGTTAAAATATACAAACTTTGACTTTATATGTTTAAAAGAATAAATGTATTAATTCAGTATATATCTCTTTCAATATAAGTACTCAATTATAATCAAAAATTGTATATCGTTAAACAGTAACACTTAACAAGTTGAAATATATATTTTTAAACTTTTACAAATTGTACAGTATGTTCATTTTACTTGAAAGTAAAAATAAAGTAAAATATAATTGTTGAACATTTCGAGTAAACTTTCTGCTTTAACTCAACAAATATGGCAATTTATTTGTTTTTAAGAAAGTAGATGTAGCATATTAATTTCATTGCTAAATTAATGATTTATTAAAGTAGTTTATGTTCTTAAATCAATAAAAACTTAATTTACAATATCAATTTTTTTAAAATAAAATAAATTTACTTTTAACTGGTAGTACAATTGAAAGTAATTAATTTTACAATCTAATTAACTACACAAAACCAAATTGTATTGTATCTACACTGTTTGCAGGCATTTGCAGATGCTCACTTGATATTTTCGTCTACCCAAACTGCAAAACTTATAGCAGAGAAAAGCTCAGCCCCTGTTTACTTTTACTTGTTTGACTATGAAGGCAGATACAACACCAGGTTTTATCCTGGGGAAAGAAAAAAACCAGGTAATGCTGTACATTTTTCATTATGTTGAATGAAAAGTACACTTCTGCATTGTTATCTACAATGTAAAATTTTAAGATTTTTTTTTTGTAATTTTAACATCTTACTTAAAACAGTAACAGGTAACAACCATTCTTTCTCTCACAAAATTTGTTCAGTCTTTATTTTGTGTTTTGTTGAACTAATGCTATTAAGATTGGGAATCAACGTATGGATGGAATAAACCAATAATTCTAATAATTAAATTCAAACGTGTACACGAACTGATAGTTGTCGCCAATCCAAATTTATAAATGATTACACATTTTTATGAAAACTAATTTAAGCTAATATGAACCTACATGTTTTTTATTCAAGGAGATTTTTTTAAATTTCAACACAAATGTAAAAATTCTCAGTTTTTTCTGCTATAATCGTTTAGTGTAAATATTTGAAGAATATTTTGAAAAGGATGTATAAATTATTCAGAAACAAATGATGAGGCAATTTCTACCGTGGCTTTATTTTGCAATATTATTACATTTTCCTTTCAATTTCTTTTTAACCAAAAAAATGTTTTTTTTTAATTTCATAACATTGTAGATCTATGAGGGACTTGGCCAGCTAAATGGTTTTTAGATGGGGTAAACATGGTTAACACACCATACCTACAAGCAGAATTACTATCTGGTTTTCAGTTTTTTCTTCAGGGTAAAACGAACACCAAAAACCAAGGGCTTGCTTAAGAAACCAGTGCACTACCAATATCTTCTGTAATATCACTAGCAATATCTGCTGTAATATCACTAGCAATATCTGCTGTAATATCACTAGCAATATCTGCTGTAATATCACTAGCAATATCTGCTGTAATATCACTAGCAATATCTGCTGTAATATCACTAGCAATATCTGCTGTAATATCATTAGCAATATCTGCTGTAATATCATTAGCTATTCTGCTGTAATATCGCTAGCAATATCTGCTGTAATATCACTAGCAATATCTGCTGTAATATCACTAGCAATATCTGCTGTAATATCACTAGCAATATCTGCTGTAATATCATTAGCAATATCTGCTGTAATATCATTAGCAGTATCTGCTGTAATATCACTAGCAATATCTGCTGTAATATCATTAGCAATATCTGCTTTAATGTCACTAGCAATATCTGCTGTAATATCACTAGCAATATCTGCTGTAATATCACTAGCAATATCTGCTGTAATATCACTAGCAATATATGCCGTTCTCGAATTTGCCTACAAATAATATTCTTCATCAAATAGATGATTTAGGCCTGTAAAAGAAATTTATAAATTTATACAGTAGTATCTAATAAAAAAAGTAGAAGTTGTTATAGATAATTAAAATAGATAGTAAAATACATGTTTTAAAAACGAATTATGGAAGATATAGAGCATGAAACAAAGTTATTTTAGTTCACATTAATTCCTCTTGGCTTGGCCTTTTTTCTAATAATAATAATATTATTTACATAAATATATTATTACTCTCAAGTAATAAACTTCATCATTTCATGGCATAAAGTTAACAATGAAATAAGGTTTCCATTTATTGTAAACACATACAAAGTAATACCATTCAGTTCACATTACAATCAGGAAGGAACTCACTAATTTACCATTATCACATACTTATCACAATTTAACATGATCTCTAGTCACTTGGCGCTCTACAGCCAATCAAGTTTATAACTTTATGTAAATGAAACTAAGCGTTTTTATTTCTATTTTATAATGTTGCATTTTACAGTTTGTAGGTTAAAATATCACAAGGATTTACTTGACTTTTAAAGCTTTTTTGGGAAACAATTAGATTTTAAATCAAACAACATTTCAGCTTCAAATTTTAATACAGCCAATAATTGTTACATTAATTTTAATTTTTTTAAAATAAACACTTAACTTTAAAATATACTTTGGATACCCTTTTCATGTGGCCTTGCTATACTTACAGCTTCGAAACTAGTTTCACTGCTATTCAGCTTCATATATAAAAACTACTGAAATAAACTTTTCAAATTAACATCAGCAGTTTGGTGAAAATAATTTGTAGGACTAGTCATTGAACAAATTGTGTTTGTTAGTTTCTTCGCGTCTTGTTCGTACATCTTCCTTCAAAATAATTTGTAGGACTAGTCATTGAACAAATTGTGTTTGTTAGTTTCTTCGCGTCTTGTTCGTACATCTTCCTTCAAAATAATTTGTAGGACTAGTCATTGAACAAATTGTGTTTGTTAGTTTCTTCGCGTCTTGTTCGTACATCTTCCTTCAAAATAATTTGTAGGACTAGTCATTGAACAAATTGTGTTTGTTAGTTTCTTCGCGTCTTGTTCGTACATCTTCCTTCAAAATAATTTGTAGGACTAGTCATTGAACAAATTGTGTTTGTTAGTTTCTTCGCGTCTTGTTCGTACATCTTCCTTCAAAATAATTTGTAGGACTAGTCATTGAACAAATTGTGTTTGTTAGTTTCTTCGCGTCTTGTTCGTACATCTTCCTTCAAAATAATTTGTAGGACTAGTCATTGAACAAATTGTGTTTGTTAGTTTCTTCGCGTCTTGTTCGTACATCTTCCTTCAAAATAATTTGTAGGACTAGTCATTGAACAAATTGTGTTTGTTAGTTTCTTCGCGTCTTGTTCGTACATCTTCCTTCAAAATAATTTGTAGGACTAGTCATTGAACAAATTGTGTTTGTTAGTTTCTTCGCGTCTTGTTCGTACATCTTCCTTCAAAATAATTTGTAGGACTAGTCATTGAACAAATTGTGTTTGTTAGTTTCTTCGCGTCTTGTTCGTACATCTTCCTTCAAAATAATTTGTAGGACTAGTCATTGAACAAATTGTGTTTGTTAGTTTCTTCGCGTCTTGTTCGTACATCTTCCTTCAAAATAATTTGTAGGACTAGTCATTGAACAAATTGTGTTTGTTAGTTTCTTCGCGTCTTGTTCGTACATCTTCCTTCAAAATAATTTGTAGGACTAGTCATTGAACAAATTGTGTTTGTTAGTTTCTTCGCGTCTTGTTCGTACATCTTCCTTCAAAATAATTTGTAGGACTAGTCATTGAACAAATTGTGTTTGTTAGTTTCTTCGCGTCTTGTTCGTACATCTTCCTTCAAAATAATTTGTAGGACTAGTCATTGAACAAATTGTGTTTGTTAGTTTCTTCGCGTCTTGTTCGTACATCTTCCTTCAAAATAATTTGTAGGACTAGTCATTGAACAAATTGTGTTTGTTAGTTTCTTCGCGTCTTGTTCGTACATCTTCCTTCAAAATAATTTGTAGGACTAGTCATTGAACAAATTGTGTTTGCTAGTTTCTTCGCGTCTTGTTCGTACATCTTCCTTCAAAATAATTTGTAGGACTAGTCATTGAACAAATTGTGTTTGCTAGTTTCTTCGCGTCTTGTTCGTACATCTTCCTTCAAAATAATTTGTAGGACTAGTCATTGAACAAATTGTGTTTGCTAGTTTCTTCGCGTCTTGTTCGTACATCTTCCTTCAAAATAATTTGTAGGACTAGTCATTGAACAAATTGTGTTTGCTAGTTTCTTCGCGTCCTGTTCGTACATCTTCCTTCAAAATAATTTGTAGGACTAGTCATTGAACAAATTGTGTTTGCTAGTTTCTTCGCGTCCTGTTCGTACATCTTCCTTCAAAATAATTTGTAGGACTAGTCATTGAACAAATTGTGTTTGCTAGTTTCTTCGCGTCCTGTTCGTACATCTTCCTTCAAAATAATTTGTAGGACTAGTCATTGAACAAATTGTGTTTGCTAGTTTCTTCGCGTCCTGTTCGTACATCTTCCTTCAAAATAATTTTATTACCAAAAAACAATTTTGTTTAAACAAAAAAGTTGTCATATTTGCATTAGTTCTGATAATAAACCAGTGATAAGCATTAAGATTTTGTTTCGCAATTTTTAAAACACTTATACAGTAAACAATTAGTTTAATAGACTGTTTAGTCTACTAAACATTTAGTTTAGTAGACTGCACAAATCTTTAAGTTTTTCTATTCTTCTACATATTTTCTAATTCTTTTACATGCTTTGTGTTATGTTTTTATTCATTTATATGTAAAAATATATTCTATTAACTGTATGTTCAGGAAAAGGTTTTCTTACAGCATGTTCAAGCGTGAATGAATTGAAACTCAAGTCATAATATGTACTGACCGTATTGAAAATAAACCGGTACAATTGAAAAACAAGTTTTTTTTAATATTTATACGTAATATTATTACCCACTTTCAAAATAATTTCAAAAAATCATAAAGTTTTGTTTCTATCTGTTAAATCTCAAGTCTGTAGGCAATGAGGGTTTACTATAAATTTTAAATAATTGAAAAATAAAAACATCCAAATATAGGCCCTTTTTAAAAATATATTTTTTCAGTTCTGTAACAACAAAACAATATCTTAAATTTTTAATTGAACAATGTTAAGCTATCAATTTAGCTTATATACTTTATTTAAGAATAATTTGTCTAAGAATGAAATGAAATGCCTCAAAGTCTGTTTAATTTTCAACAAAATACTAATAATAAAAAACCAAATGTGTAACATTTATGTTATTTTCAGATGTATACAGACAGATTAATATTTTCATGTGTTCAGACTGCTAAACTAATAGCAGCGGAAAGCTCTGGTCCTGTTTATTTTTATTTATTTGCCTATGAGGGAAGGTATAACACCAGATTTTATCCTCGTCTTAGGGTAAAACCAGGTAATCAGTTAAAATATAAGGGTTTACGATTGTTTAAATTCTAAATTTAAAAATATTTTACAGTTTCTTATACCACTGACATGGGTTTTTCTAGTTTGTTTTCAATGTGCACTGAAAAATATATAAAATGACTAAAAAAATTACAGTGTTTTCAACTATTAAATAAATTCTTTAAATGTGCTAGTAGCATTTTTTTTAGTACTATTTATTTGGTTCTGGAATTGACTGAACAGTATCAAATCTTAGAGCAATTTAATCTAAAATATGAGAAATGTTTTTATTATTTTAAATTTTTAATTAATTTTAAAAATAATTGCAACACTCACTGACATGATGCAAAGTTATTTCCCAAAACTAATAACACTGAATAGCATCACATACAACATTTTAATACACGATCACTTGAATAACACTCGACACAAAAATTGATTTGTGTGTTCTAAATAATAAAAAACATAAGAATAGTAAGTTTACTTTTTTGTTTTCTAAATTATGTTTTCTAAATTAGAACATAAATGTTATGTTCTAAATTTAGCCCATTCTATTCTACTTGCTGACACCAGGTAATATGTTGTGCCTAACATAATAATATGCTTTTAATCTAACAGAGCCGAACTTTCCTCTATTTTTACTTTTCCTATTTTGCTGCCACAAAATATCATTGTATGAAGCTATGCCAAAGCTACATATAAAACACAACAATAAGAAATAAAACATATTATTACTGTAACTGAATTACAAATTTCGATAAAATAGAATATCTACTATTGAATTAAGTGTATAACCTATAGATTGTACAATTACGTAAGGAAAATATGTAACAGTAATGAAAACAAACCTATCAAACAGTTTTCAGTTTTGAATGGTCATATAACGGGTGTCCAAAAAGTCTGACAACGGCAAAATATTTGACAAGTGATGTTATACTTCAGAACACAATTAAATCTTATCTCTGAAAATAAAATCTACAGAACTTTTTATTTGGAAATTTGGTCTGGAATTTTGAAATCTGCCCTCTTGAATACAACTTTTTTTATATATCATTTTCATATAAAATTCTGTGAAAAATCACACTGCTAAAATCCGTTTTTAAATATCTCTTTACGGTTCCAAATTGCAGCCCATTAAACTGCATGGGAATGCATTTCCATTCAATGCATTAGGAATGCATTGAAAATAGCTACCTGGGACATGAGTTTTATCTTCCATTCCTGAACAAATTAATGCTAATCATCAGTAGCCTTTGCTTTTCAATGCTAACAACACTGTTTCGCTGATGTGATAGAAGCACATTTCCAAAAATATTTTTCTTTATCTTACCTTTTTGAAATTCTTATTTTATCAGCCTAATCAACATTAAAATCTGTACATATTCCCAATTAAAACTTTTAAGTTACATTGAAAATATAAAAATTAACCCATTTCTTAATACGAACAGATTTTGAAAATTCAAAACGCTAATTTACAAAACGACAGTTTCTACATACGTCAGACAGGTAGACGCTTTGGGATGAGGTTCAAAGGCCATCTACTGAGGAGTAGATTAATTAACACAATCTCAAATCACACAAGCCATCTTATCAAGGATCATTGTTTAACTGATTTGTGACCAACCTAAAGGCCCTACACATTTGAAACAAGGGTAGATTCATAGATGGCATTGAGGAATTCAAAACATACAAAGCTTACTTTAAGGATCGCCATCATTTATTGAATGACCAACTGAATTTCAGTTCAAACATAATACGTGATACAGCAGTAAATATCTTGGGTGATGACAAGCCTCACAACAACGTTACTTGAAGGGGACCTTGCACTGTGCACCCAGCATTATGTAATGTATTTATTATTGTACTGATGTTTATGTGTGTTATATAGTGTTTAAAATTAATCTTAATATATAATAATGAACTCATATACGAGGAGGATTTTTTTTGTTTGTTGGTATTTTAAGGCGAAAAGAACATTAAGGCTATTATCGTCTCCCTAAATGTAAGTGTAAGTGTGTGTTAGACTCGGTTACACACGAGGGACATCCTCTCAATAAGTGCAGCTAGTCTGCACTCCCCTGCGGGGCCTACTAGGAGGAGTGAAATATCTGAAGACTGGATTGTAATCCCAAAAAGCATAAGATCTAAGTAATTAAGTCACAGACGGGAAAAAATAATTTAATTTTCTACAGTATCAGTGACTTGGATACATTAACAAACATGAATTTTAAAAGATAATATAAATTTAATTGATGCTGTTTCTTTTAAACCAATGTTATTATTTATTTTTATAAGAATTAATTAATTAATGGTACGTATGTGTGTTCCAGGAGTAGAACACTCAGATGATCTGTTGTACCTGTTTGACAACACTTTGTTCCTCCCTATATTTAGCCCGAACGATCCTGAAGCACCAGTCATTCAAACAATGACAACACTTTGGACAAACTTCGCAAACTCTGGGTAAGATAAGCAAA
Source organism: Callitettix versicolor (assembly GCA_022606455.1). Taxonomy (NCBI): domain Eukaryota; kingdom Metazoa; phylum Arthropoda; class Insecta; order Hemiptera; family Cercopidae; genus Callitettix; species Callitettix versicolor. Next base: position 86,881,723 of record CM040186.1, read on the forward strand.
GCACGCATATGTCTTGCTGTTGTGTTGAAAACATTTTTTTTTTAATAATATTTCTTTTCTTACCTTTTTTTGAAATTATAATACTATTGTAATTACCATTAACATCTGTATATATTAGCATTTTGAAATTTTAAATTACATTGCTAATACCAAAATTAACCTGACCACAATCAAATTCAATTTCGTATTTTAAAAAGGATTTTGAAAATTCAAATGCTAATTTATACAGTTTTAAACACTGATTATGATGATGACATTAGATATTTTTTTTTAAATAAGACATTTAAGTCATACATTTTCAAAGATTTGAAATAAATGTCTATCATATATTTTCCCATTGCTGTTTTTCTGTTTTGGAATTGGTAGTTCCAGATATTTTCAACATTTTTGAAAATAAAATAGATTGAATTGAAAATAAACATAAATTTAAATTAAAAATGGCTGAAGTTTTAATGGTTAAAGAAAGGGCTACAATATATATCAGGGAACAAATTTGAAAAGAGGAAACAACAGGTGTCATACCTGAAGCAGTGGAGCCCCTCCACCCCGATGTTGGTAAGGTCATCAGTAAGTTCTTTCTTCATGAATATGTACACATCCAGTGTTTGTCAGCCGTTACATAGCTTTACCACTTTCTTGATGACTTGTTCTTTTTCTGATCACATGTTAAAGCTTAGTTTTCATTATTTAACCATTCATTTTATACACCCTTATGTGCACCTTGAGGTTTGTACAGGGAAACACTTCATTCCCTTATATCTATTGTAGCCATTTCTTTAGCCATTAAAACTTCAGCCATTTTTAATTTAAAGTTATATTTAGTTCAATTTAAATTAATTTTTAATTGAGAGTAGCCACAAAGGCTACCAGTGTTTCTACACAGCATTACTTCTTCGTTTTTATGAGGCCAAAAATCTATGCTTAAGTTCCAATGGTTACGATTATGTTTTACAATAGGCATTTGAGAATGAGAGTTGAACACTCTTTCTGTTTACTACTCACCCAAAAAAATTGTTTAGAAGCTATAATCAAAAAACCAGCAAATATCAATGTTGGGTTTATTTTGTTTTTTACTCCTGAAAAGTAAATTTATTTTAATTTCAATAAAATTTATTATAGTGTATGACTTGTGAATGAATCTTCATGTACAACCAAAATCTAGTAAAGTGCTTTTCATATATTAGGCATATTTCTCAACTTTTTTCAATAGCTTTCAGTGAAAATTTACATGTGAAAACGTTTGTTTAATGTAAATTCACTATTTGTTTTTAATTATTAATTTACACTTAAACCAGAAGACGGACATCAAAATGTATAAACTTATATGACTGGCACTTAAGCACTTTACTTAGTGTTCTACAGATAATGCGTTAATGTTATCTTTTTCCAGGGATCCGAATATCCAAAACTCCGGAGTAAGGTGGGAGAAGCTAAAAAAAGGCTGTAATAAATATCTAAGAATCACTGACAAATTGGAAATGAAAGAAGGTCTACCTTTCCCAGCACGTATGGCATTATGGGAATCACTGTTTCCACTGTCTGGACCTCGTCAGATATTTTTTTAAATAAATAACTTTCAATATATAATTCAACAAATAATGTAACTTTTTAAAATTTGTATTTACTTCAAAATAAAATAAAATTTAATACAAATTATTCAATTTTCAATCCTGTGCTTCCAGGGAACAGTAGGAAGAACAGGAAACAAATACATATTTGTTTTTGTAATGATTATTATAATTACAGAAAAAAGTTTTAATATGAAAAAAACAAAATTATCCAAACCATAGTAAAGATATATATTTTTGATGGTAACCACTGGCATTGAGTGAACCTGAATTACCAGCTCATGAATTACCTGAACTCATCCCAAAATTGTGTCTAGACTGTGGAAACAGCCAAGGTCCATCTAAAAGACTATGGAATTTGGTGGATCCCCCCCTCCCAGAGAACCCACCCAGAGAATTTCTAGTAACCCACAGAAAATATTACTAGAAATACTATTTATTAGTAAAACTTATAAATAATGTTACAAAATGAACACAAGTTTAGTAAACAAAGAACCTTAACAGTTAAAGTTGCCCTTTGTCTGCCTTCAGTTGTAAGATGTTTTTCCTTTGTTGTTCCAATAGCTTCTCCAGATGGGAGCACTGCTCCAAAGCAGCGTCTCTTTGTTTTTGCATAATAAGAACAGCTTCGTCTTTCTTGGTAATGGCTTCTTTAACTCTAAAATCAACAAACTTGATTTATTACCTCAATACAACTTTGAATGAATAATCTATATACAGTTACAACCTTTGTAGGTTGAACTCTGTTCAAGCCCTTAAATTAGAAAACCTGCTTAAAGTAGGAACAATGTTAGATGACTTCAAACCCCTCCATTCAAAAACAAATTACATTTTAAAAGAATAAATACTGTAAAGAGATATTTGGTAGACCATACACATTCTGTGTCTTAGTACTGAAACTACCCAATCTCACTGCTTCACTTTGACTGGAAGTACATTAACTGTAACAGGTTGGTTCTAAATAATTTAAATTCAGAAATTAAGGACATTATGTAAAATAATGGTTTCTATTACTTACTTAATGAACACAGTATCTTTTTTAAAACTGTAATTTTACTTCAAACAGCTTGCTCTAGCGAGGTAATGATTGGAAAGAGATTGTACAGTGTAAAGGCTGTTCCACAAATATTATCTCAAGATCTATGTTTCGACCAGCAATCAATATTCAACGCACACAATTTTAGTTAAATTTGTATGTGAGAATGCTACAGTTACTAAACAGTGTAGTTTTTATATTAATTTCAACAGACAATTTTATTTTTCTATTTATTCTATATTTATTAAAATTAATTACTAATATAATGCATGGTACATCATTCTGCAGACATTTTTGTACAACCTGTTCTACATCTTAAAGTAGCCTTGTTACAAAAATTATTAAAGAAGAAAAATAATTATTTATATCTTCACCTACAACTTTTCTTCTTACAAATATTATGTAACCTAATAACACAAAACTTCCCAATTTTCTGTTTTTTCGTGTTAAGTAATTTTAACTTTAGAAATAAAAAATATTTAGAAACAAGAAGAAATTTAACATGAAATAAAAAAATCAATAAGAAAGATAGTTTGATAAGCTTTAAATCAAATTCATGGCAGACATTTCAAAATACATTTGTACTTGTTATTTTGAAGCAGTGGAGCAACCTTGAAGTTCATAATGTGTGTGAAACTTGACCTTTTAAATAAATTGACTGAAGCTGCTTGGCAAAGGCTTTAAGACAAGGAGCTGTTGAAAATGATAAATACAAAGTACCAAACATTTCTACAGATTTATACCAATTGATCTAAGTTTGGTAATAATTCTGAATAAATTTAGATCACAAGTAAGTTACTATGATCGGGAGAACTTGGACAGTTGAAGCCCCGAGGGCTTCAAGAAAGCACTCATATTCATACCGATAGTCAGGCAGCAATAAAAGCACTTTCGAGTCCTATAATACAGTCCAAGCTGGTCTGGGAGTGTTGGAAGAACCTTGACGTTCTGTCTCAGGATAACTTGGTAACTTTTCTCTGGGTTCCAGGGCATAGGGGAGTTGAGGGTAATGAGGAGGCAGACCAACTGGCTGGACTTGGATCTGCATCTGAGTTTATCGGACCTGCGCCAGCTTTAGGGATTTCTCTATCGTTGGCCAGGTCCGCTATTAATGGGTGGATTACATGTCAACACCAGGTAAGATGGGACAACTTTCATGAGCATTCCCACAGTAAACATCTCTTTTTTTGTGTTAAACGTTTCTTAAGCAAAGTTCCTTCTGGAGAAATCAAAGGGGCAATAGATGTCCTAGGCAGAGCACAACTCAGGAGGATCATGGGGTTTATAACAGGGCACTGTGGTCTGAGGGTGTACATGAACAGGATAGGTGTATACCATGGAGAAACCGTGTGTAGATTGTGCAGGAAGGAGGAGGAAACTGCAGGTCACATAATTTATGATTGTGAGGCTCTTGCTAGTAGGAGGCTAGTGCTTTTTGGTTTCCAGACCCTAAGGATCTTCAGCAAAGTGAGAAGTCAGTGGGTTGTTGGAATTTATTAGGGGCACCAATCTGCTGAAATAGGCATTTTAAGAGGTAAATTGTACATTAGGTCAGTCGATCGCAGCGCCTGAGGTTGAACTATCCCTTCCTCTAATAAATAATCTTAATCTTAAGTTACTATGTCCAAAAGAATACACTTTTAAAATGTAGCCTGTACTAAACTGATGACTTTGAATGTAGTCCTAGTGCATAGCCTGCGAGTGAAAGGAGAAGAAATCTGCATTTCGACGGACTCAAGATCTGCTCTAAAGATGGAGGATTATTCCTGCCAGATTGAATAGTCCTGACTAGTGGAAGATAGGAAACATATTATTTTGCAAAGAACCTAGGTCATGGGCTTTCCCCAAACATAGGTAAATCCCCCTTCCCAATACCACAGTCATTCAGCACTCCCTTTAAATACAAACTCTCAATATGCCCCTGCAACTACACACCCCTTCAATGTAGAAAAATCATCCATAATCATATACTACAACCTTTCAACCAGCCAAAAGGTATCTAAACAGCTCTAAGGAAATATACAGACTGATAAGGAACGAGAGGATAGAAAGATTTGGAAGCACAAGACAGTCTTTTCATAATCTATCCATTTTTCAGATCTAGGGCTTTACAGGAATGTAAACAGAGCAGTAGCTACATTTGATGTACATGCCAATATCAGTCTTTTAGTTACTGGTTACCACTTCTATGTTTTTTTTAAATGAAAAAATAATTAATATATGTAAGAGCCATAAGAAATGTTAACAGGAACTTAACACAACAGGACTTTTGTGTTATCAGAATATGTGGAAGTATATATATGGAATGTTTAGAACCAAACACTCTATGTAATTGTAAGTAACACTTTGTATAGTAGCACAAGTTCATACAGAAGACAAATTTACTACAAAATCAACTTAATCTGAATATTTTTCTTGCTATTTAAATGCAAAGCAGGAGACTAATTTAAGCCTTATTCAAATTAAAAAGTATGGTTCTCTCTTCAGTGTACCAAGTCATAACTCACCTAGTATACACTTGTTGTAACTGTCTTTCTTTTTCTTCGTGCACTTTAGAGACCTCTTCTTGAAGAGACAATGTTACACTTGATAGTTCTTCTTGTAAAGACAAAATTTTTGTCTCGTTTTTAGCTGTTATAGAACACTTCTCATCCTGCAGCTGACTACAAGTCTGCAATATAAGGGACAAAAATAATATAATGCAGTCAAATTTAAAAAGAATAGGCTGATCCGTCTTAAATAGTATGTCTTAAATAGCATAGTAAATTGGATATGTGATTACCAAATACTTGTCAGTTTGTAGGTTTAACTGACAGTTGTTTAACATGTTAATGATGTCAAAGACCACTTAAAATTCATGTATGATCAGCATGGCATTAATTTAGACTATGTTAAGTATTAGTGAATCCTGCTGTTGACCTCATAAGGCCCACACTAACATACACTTCTACAGGTTATTGTAGTCATTGCGGTTTTTATATTATGTTGACAAAGTGCATCACACAGTATTCTATAGTACCTCTCATGATGATAGTAGTATCTCTAGATCATTTAATGTTTTAATAGAAAATACAATACCTTGGGTAAAAATGGGTTTGATTAGATTAAAAAAACCATAATTTACTTTTATTTAAAATATAATTACCTAATAATAGTTACACTTTAATAACACCTTCTGAACTGACAAATATGCATGTCACTATGTATAATGTCTTTCTTCAGTGATTTTTATTGAAACAGTCCAGATATTGTAGTGGCTCATTAGGTCAGTTTGCCTAATAGCTATTATTTCTCTCTAGTAGGTTTTTATTTAACTCTTGTGGTTTTACTTCTTGCTTCTTTGCTACCTTGAGCATTCTTCAAAGGATTGATCAAAACATTTCCATGACTTCAATACTAACCCTTTTTCACAAAGTGGCCACGATGAGCTGACACTATGAATAATTATTATTCCTCCAGCCTGTCACGAGCTATTTGAAGCCCATACTATTTTACTATATATAAAATATTATTTTTTTATATATGGATGATGATCTAATTGTATTTATTTTTTATTTTAAAAAAACAGATTTTTTGACGTTTCTTTGTAAAATAGCTCCATAAAGTAACAGAAAATGAAAAATCACGGCTGTTGCAAATGTGTTAAATGAAGATGAAAACATCCAACCTTTCAGTGATTACTTAAGGATATAAAAAGAATACTCTCATGCATCTAGGGAATATGTTGTAAAATATATTTTTCTTTATCAATTAAACCATATGCCAAACAACCATAGGATTATGAAATTATGAATAAATATGTTAAAAATTTATTGACAAATGCTCATTTCCAAATTAAAATTTTTAATTAAAAAAAGAATATAATTTGATTATATTTTAGTTATTTAAATATCACTTACTTGCTTAAGTTTGACACAATCATCTTGCGCTTGATGCAGGGCAGCTAGAGTTTGAGAGTTACTGTCTTCAAATTTCTGAGCCACTGCACGAGCTTCCTTCAGCTTATGTTTCAATTCTTTCAACGAACCTTCGAGCTCTTGAATTTCATTTTCATATGTTTCTTTCAAACGTCTATTAAAACAAAATTATCTTTTAATGGTAGTAATAAATTATTCTTAATGGTTATTTATATCATTACTACTTTATTTTACACTAATACAGCATAATTTGTTTACAGACACAAGAATTTATAAAACAACATTAACCAAATGGTGCTAATAAAGCTCCATAGAAGAAAAATTTGTAAGAATTTGACATAAGCAACATTTTGATTAATGTTGTAGTTCAAATAAATATGTATCAATCTTTTAGTTAAAAATTTTCTTGAATCAAAGAACAGTTGTCATCAAATGGATATAAAATTTAATGTATTTATATATTAAATTTGAACAAGTATAAATAAAAGAATCATAAAAATAATAATTACTTAATTTTGTTATCAATCGCCTGCTCTTTGGTTGTAGCTTCTGTTTCTAACTTTCTTATTATCATCTCTATATGTCTATCCCGCTCCCTTTTCAACTCTTGCTTAACAACTGCTTCTTTCTCTGCAAGTTCGTCATTTTGTCTTGACATCCATGCTTCTTTCTCAGCTTCTAAATTTTGTTGTAACTTTTTTATTTCTTCCTGCACATTTTTTAACACAATCAATATTGTTTATGTTACTTTTTAAATTTTAAAATTTGTTAATAAAATTATTTGAAGATAAAACATTAAAAATAAGAAAATATTTGAAGTACATAAAAAATATCATTTAAATAATATAAATTCTTCAAACAACTTCTATAAAGTAGACACTGTATTTCCTTGTACATGGATATTCTGTATGATGCACAAGAACATATAACCTGGAACTTTAGGCTGGCAAATTGGAAAAATTTTAGAGATACAATCAAGGATGAGATCAGTAGCATGGATGGTGCTTCACAGGGAAATAGTGAACTACTAAGGAAAATTTGTAAAATTGTTTACTAAGGCAGCAAAAAAATGGATTCCAAGAGGAAAGATGAGGAAATACAGATCCTTCTGCACACCTGAACTCATGAAACTAAAGCAGAAATAAAATGAGTTGAGAAACAAGGCAGAGAAGACGCAGAACCACATAGATGTGAGAGAATGGAGAAAGGCTAATGCAATGTACACTAAGGAAGCTAGGATCGCAAAAAAACAGGCCTTCACAAAGTTTATTACTGGCCTTAATTACAAAACAAGCAGCACAAGGGTACATAAGCATATTGGTTCTCTTACAAACAGACACACTGAAAAGACAACAGATCCAATTAAAAACAGCACCGGGGATTGCTACATGGACCATGATATCGCTGAAACCTTTAAGAGCTACTACAAAGGAATACATACACTCTCCAATAGAAACAATAAACGCAATAAAGAAATTAAAAAGGACATAAGGAGACAGAAATAGGACACAGAAATTGTACTCTTCGTGGATGACTTCAGTGAAACAGAATTAAATATAGCCATTAACAAATTAAAGGACAAGAAGGCACCTAGAGAAGACAACATACAGGCAGAGTTCCTTAAACACCTTGGACAAAAAGCAAGAAAATTAATGTTGAGCATTTTTAATTCAGTATGGAGAGGGAAGAGTTCAATGCCAGACACATGGAGAAAAGCAACAATTATTCCTATTAAGAAAACAAACAAACAAGTAGGAAATCAAGTGGTTAATTATAGACCAATTTCATTGACTTCAGTGGTGGCTAAGACCATGGAAAGAATGGTGGCAACTCGGCTGCAGTATTACATGGAGAAAAACAAACTGTTGTCTCTGGACCAAGCCAGATTTCGCTCGAATTATATAACAATGCACCAGGTTGGAAGATTAACACAAAGCATTAAGGATTCTTTTAACAGAGGAGAATCGGTTATTGCGGTTTTCATTGACTTCAAGGGTGCTTATGATACAGTATGGATAGCAAAACTTTTGAGAAAGTTAATGGGTGGAAACATGTATAATTGGCTTAAAGGATTCCTAACACAGCGGTGGATAAGGACAAAATGGAGAAATACAAATTCATCATATAAGCCTACAAGGTCAGGTTTGCCTCAGGGAGCAGTTCTGAGTCCAATTCTTTTTAACATTTTCATTAATGATCTTCCGAAAAAATTGGGATCCAGTGGGGTGAAATGTGCAATGTATGCGGACGATGTAGTTGTGTGGATCGAGGCAAGCAATAGAGACAGGAGGATTTTTGACTACATGGAGACAGAGCTTAACCAGGGTCTAAAGGGAATAGTGGAGTGGAGTGATGACAATAACATGTATATCAACGAAAATAAAACATACTACCAGTTCTTCTTACTTAAATCCAAGATCAAGGATGTAAATTTGAAAATTCATGACAAAAGTATCCAGAAAAGTATTGAGACAACATATCTTGGAATCACTCTGGATAATAAGCTTACATTCAGGGCTCATGCTGAAAAAATTTCTGCAAAAGTTTCAAAAAAATCAAGTATCCTTAAACGCTTGGCCGGAGTTAAATGGGGAGGATCTCTAGATCACCTAAATAAATCCTATTTAAACCATGTTTAACTTATGGAGGGGAAATGTTGGCAACTGCCAGTAGAAAGGCAAAAAACAAACTAGAAATAAGCCAAAATAAATGCCTATGACTTATTACTGGCGCAGTTTGGACAACTCCAATACACGTTCTGCAGGCCTGTACCAATAACATCCCATTAGAAGAAGATTTCAACATTAGAGCTCATATTTTGTATGAAAAGTTGATACAAAAAGAATTTGATAACCCATGGATAATAGGATCTCCTCCAAAGCAAAGGCTAAAAACTCAGACCAGCTTTAAACAACTTATCATCTCTAATAGGATAAACAAAGTAAATGTGGAATGACCTCCTCAACTCATGGACCCATTGGAATTCATGGATTTTAACATTCTCTTGGACCTGCTTGAACCAGTGAGCAAGAACTCTGATGCTCCAGTGAAAATATCTCAAATCGCTTTGGAAACCTTGGAAGTGCGATACCCGTCAGACTCTTGGATCCGTGTATATACTGAAGGCTCTAGAATGGAAGGAGAAACAGGAGCTGGAATATATTGTGACCACTTTTCACACTACATTGCTTTAAGTAGCAATTCTACAGTGTTTGATAGCTGTAAATGAGGCTCTCGAACAGCTGATTGTGAGACCATGGCTGAACACAAACATAGTGGTCTTAGTTGACTCCAAATCGTCTCTGCAGGCAATAGCCAATAATGATAATCCAAAAAGCAAAGTAATGCAAAATATCAGACAGAATTACAAGATTGTAAGAAATAATGTTGGCAATATCGCAATGCAGTGGGTCCCTGCACACATGGGATTGATGGGACCAATCATTATAGCTGCGGATAATTTGGCACAGAGAGGAACAAAAATTATTCAAAAGCCAGCAGGCTCCCTGTCATTATAAGAAAACTAAAAAACAGACTCACAGCAAAAATTTGTTAGTGAAATGAAGAAAAACCTACAAGACAAAGCTTATGATCCGTTTAATCTTTTTAAGGACAATAAGATGCTCCCTCGCAAAATAGCTGTAGCAAATTTCCACTTGGAAACTGGTCACGATTGTCTTGCCAAGCATCTCCATAGGATGAGACTAATAACCTCTGACAAGTGCAAGATTTGTTCAAAAGATGTGTATGTTATGGACAAGGATCACTTACTGATATGCGAGGGCCTGGATAGAGGGAAGCAGGGACAAAGGGACTTTCCTGGATTGTCCCATTTTGGGAGGCAAGATCCAAAATGGTGTAAACCAAATGGAGCCATTGGAAGAAGAAGAAGAAGATATTCTGTATGACTTTAAAATTAAATCAAGAACAAGCACAAGCTTGAATTAAATTGAACATTTGTGAAATTAACAAATTTAAAAGTATGAGTTGAACATAAGAAATATTAAATTCTATTTTTTTTCAATCATTGGTGTTAAGTTATTTACAAATGAAATAATTATACCAATGTTAATCACCAAACACATTAACTGTTTATATTAACTGGCTTATATGTAATAAGTCAGGGATCGCTAAACTACTGCACATGGACTGAGTGCAGTCCACAATCAAGCCTTAAATCTACTGTAAATTTAAGCACAACAAAAACTGTATGGTACATTTTTAATTTTTCAAAAATATATCTTCAATTTGAAACCGGTGAAAAGTATTCCCCCCCACCTTTTTTTTTAATTTCTCGAATAATTGCTTAATCGGCTACAGCACAACACGGCATAATCAATGTTGTAATTAATTAATTGTTATAATCAACTACAAAAATAAGAAATTCGTATAAATATAAAGAAACAATAATAACATTTTGCTGCCAGCCACAGACCAAATTAATTAGTCAGATACTGAACTTATTCATCAATAAAGCAACAAGTTGAGATTTAAAACCAGATAAAGATATCAAAAATGCAGAATGTCACAAAGCTGATTCAAAAACTGGACAAATGAATAATACAAAATGTAGATTATATGAAACAATGTTTTTATATATTTTTAGAATGTTTTTATATAAGTGGGATACATTTTTATTCATACTAGTAATTAGGGCTAAAGTACTATGAGCGTCATGAACGAAAACCATGAATTGCAAATTAATTAAGGTCTTAATTGTATTGAGTGTTGAACAGGAAAAGACTAATTGAAAAATGGTTTATACCCTTCACACCATTTACTTATACCCTATAAAGTAAAATGACTTATACTTTAATTTACACATGTGTATTCTAAGTACAGTAACATAGCCAAAATGAAACAAGAATAGATGAAAAACTCCAAATGCAAGAGTCAGCCGTCTTTACTGCATCATTTTAGCTAATGCATGTATGTGATTGTAAATTATGTGTTAGTTGATAAATGAGTCTAATTGGTCCTCCAGAAATAACCAGAAAATTGATCTCTTAAGTTTAAACCATAAACTCATTGTATTTTCTGTTAAAAACATAAACATATCCTCTAAGACCTGATGCAGTACAATTCATAAAACTTCAAAACACTTTTAAGCTACCTGTTTTGACCCCCCCCCCCTTGAAAACCTATTCTAGAGATTGTGGTCGGTTCTCATTGTATGGTCTTGGGTCGTGGTCTTTCCTTGAAAGCCATTTTCCAATGGTGTATTTACCTGATGTTGTACCTCTTGTTCTTTCATTTTGTCTTGCAGTTTTTGTTGCATTTGTTGCCATTCCTTCTCCATATCTGATTGTTTCTGTTCCATGACTGATTGCACATTCTTCTCCATTGCTTCCCTTTCTCTTCTGACTTCATCCAACATACGTTTCCTTTGTTCTTGGTAACTCTTTTCCAGTTCTGTAACTTCTAACTCCAACCTTATAAAATAAATTTCAAAACATTTTTAATATTAAATCACTTTTTAATGAAGAATATTTTATTTTAAATGGTAATTTTTTATAGAAATTATATATTAAAAATTCTGCAAAATCGTATAACTATTCCTTTAGGTAAACTCATACAACTATTTAACTTACTTTGACATTTTTGCATTCTACATTTATACATTTTTTTCTTGTGTAAGCTAAAAAATAAATAAAATAGAAGTGTAAAAATATTTACTCAGTGTTTTAATCAACAAACAATCTAACTTCCATTATTTTTTTTATTTATTTAATTATTTTAATTTTTTTTTTACTTTGCTTTTACACATTAAAGAATAATCTATAAGTTCTCAAATTTATAAAACCATTTTTAAAATCAACATGTTTTTCAAATAGAATATATTTGTGTTAAAAAATCATAAAACAAATAAAAAGGCCTCATTTATCATTATTATTGGATAATATGTTTGAAAAAATCCAGAAATTTATATATATTAACATAATTTTTATACAGTTTTTTTAAATATCTGTTAAGGTATTTATAGTATGTTAATTGAAACAAAAAGGAGGACATTTTCATTTTCTTCCATTTACAAATACATACGTACATATACAAATATATAAACGCACCTATGGCGTGTGGCTTCTCTCTCATGTGTTATGGCCACTTCTCTCTCTGCCAAATCTTGTTCCCTTTGTGTCATTAAACGCCGTGACCATGCTGTATCAATCTCTTCAATTTGTTTTTGGTGGACTCGTCGCAACTCTGCTATCTCTTCCTGATGAATTCTCGTCATACGATCCAACTCAGGTTCCAAGCCTTTCACTGTCATTTCCTACACACACAAACACATTGCCAATTTCAACTTTGCATTTGCTTTTCTGATTTAAGTGACATAACATTACTCACTTTAATTTTTTTAGTTTTCAAATCAATCCAGCGGTCTCTCCTAGACTTTTCTGCAGTTGCAAATTTCTCTTGAGCTTTTTTCATTTCCACTCTGTTGCGTTCCTCCAAGTTTCGAACAGTGTTCAAATGTTTTTCTTCCATTTCCTTGACAATTTTCTCACATTGTTCTGCAAGTTGACGTTTTTCATTTAGTATCTATAATAGGAAACAAAATAGTTTTGATAACTTTAAAAACTGTTATTACTATAATGGTTTACTTTATTTATCGTGTTTTTTTAAGTCATGTTTCTGCAAATATCATTTCACAAAATTTTGGTAACACATTTGATGATCTTGTGCTACATGTAGATAATAAAGACCATATTAATAATTAATTTGCTCTTTAGAATAAACCGAGAAAATTGTGCCCATACGCACCAATTGTGTTTGTGTTTATTATAGAATTTTATTCCCCTGTGTGACCTTAAAACTACGGTGATATTAAACAATTTAAAGTTAACAGTTATTAATAAATACATTCAGTAGAACAAATTGGTTTTAATATCTCTGAAGGGACCTAAAAAAAATAACATTATTTATCTGAATGGTGTTATAAAAAAATCAATTTTAAATATTAGTAAAGAATAGAATTTATTTGCTTGAGTAAATAGTTAAATTAAGACATTTAACTATTTTAGTTCCATATGTTTATGTTAAATAGAAAAAAACATATAATAAACATTAACAGCAATATATAATCAGTGATCATGCTAACCTAGACTAATATCCTCAGTTTTGAAAATCATACCGTATTACTTGTGTTAGTCGGTCAGTGTGGATTTATAATATTAAATCATTGTTTCTTACTTGATCAATGAACTTCTGATTTCTTCTGATTGTTGTTTCTTCCTGTTCTTTCTGTTGCTTTATTAAATCCAAAGTATGTTTGTGTTTATTTTGTAAAGCTTCATGACTGGCTGTAACCTCTTCTACTTGCAAAGTTAATTTCATCACCATCTGCGCCAGGTCTGCGCTGTTCATGTTCAGCAACTCTCCAAAGCGTGAATTTGACACTGCAGCACTTGATTATAATTTTAGAATTAAAACCAGTAAAACAACTGCATTTTTTAAAATAATATTGCAAAAGGGCAAAGAATAAAATTTTGCGGTTCTGTTTTTCACTCAACCTCTCCACTTTATTTACAGTACAAAGTTATAATTATAAATTTAAAATAATATTGATAAATGCACTGAATTTTAGATGTCAAATAGTAAATGGCACAAGAAAAATGTAATGAAATTGAAGTGATAGATAACATTACTGATATAGGCTTCAACTTTATTCTTTAAAATATCTGAACCACAGCCTATCAAGTCTGTTAAATGTCTTGAGGGAAAACATGGTGGCAAGTGGTAACTTACTGATCTGTTACAATTCGGTCATCATTTTGTCAGCTGTTACTGAGTCAAAATTATTTTGTTGTCAGCTGATCCAAAATGGAAACATTCAGCATTCAGAACAAACAAAATGAATTTTTTAAGTGAACTTTTAAATTGAAAAACCTAATAGCCTATAATGTGTTTAGAACAAACTAAAATAGTATGTAAGTGTTAACATTATATGATCGAAAATTTAAACGCATAATGTGAAAAAATATTTAACTTATTTTGTATTTTTAGATTAAAAAAAAATAGTAAAATATCTTTCAAAACACGACCCAATTACACAATGTTGCTTAGTGCAGAACTATTGTTTACATTTCTTTATACTGTACCACTATCCCTTCTGTCACTGCATACAGAACAATTTACTTCTTCTAAGGAAATACAGTTTATGCAGTTTACCATTCATCTAAGTCTGAAGGTCTTCCCTGTTTAAATTTCAAATATTTCCAACTTAATCTTTAGTAATCTCCTTCTATATCTTATTTTTTTTCTTGCCCTTGATTCAAATTGTAAGCAAAATAAGTGTAGACAGTGTCAGTTTCAACTAACAAAAAAAACCATATGTTTCTTTTTATTTATTCTATATCCCACTTTTTTCACACCACATCACAGTTTGTGAGTTGCCGTATGAGTACAATGAAGATAAAATTATAACTTCATTGGAGTTTTTCTACAGCAACAAATTGTACTGCTAATATTTCCAAACACTTTAATCTTACCTTTTTTTTCAATTTTATTGTGGGTAGATTTGCTCAATTTTTTTTTTAACTTTCTTTAGCCTTCCTGTTTTTCATGATTACAACACATACATGAACATTCATATAAAATAATTCTTTTGCTATATCTAGGTTTGTGTACAATCTATCAGTAACAATATAACTATTGATCCAGCAATTTTACAAAGGTTGTCCATAAAGTAAGGTTCCAAAGCTGCTGCAACGTTGTTACACGGGATCCGGTGACCTTGGCTTGCAGCTTGGTTCCTCCACTCCCAATCCTCACTCCGCGATTGGTCTGCAATGTTCAGTTTTGGCTTAGTAGCCGTTAATAATGGATTTGTCTTTTTTGTCTCCCGCCAGGTGCGAATTACGCTCTCTGATTCATTTTTTATGGGCAAAAAACACTGCACTGGTGGACATTCATATCCAACTGTGTGAAGTCTGCAGAGAAAAATGTATGAGCATACAACACATGTACAAATGGTGCAGAGAATTCAAAACAGATGTACAGAGGTTCATGATCAACAGCGTTTTGGACAAAACGATTGCAAAAGTGGAAGAAGCAATGCTGAACGAACGAAGGGTGACTGTTCGGAAGCTATCCGAGATGATCCCTGATGTCAGCAAGACCTGAATTGATGAAATTTTGAGAGACCATTTAGGGTAAAGTGTGCAAAATGGATCCCAAGCAGACCACAAACGGCAACGGATTGATGTGGTCTGCAAATTTCTTCATATCTACGATACCGATGGCAAGAAATTCTTGGACTCCATTGTCACTGGAGACGAGACCTGGGTACACTATATGATATTGGAAACGAAAGAACAATCATGAAATTGGAAACATCCAGAGTCGCCAAAGCCGCAGAAGTTCAAACAAACACTGTCTGCCGACAAAGTCATGGCGAGTGTGTTTTGGAACAGGAAGGAGTTATTGTTGTGTGAATTCATGGATACCGGCACAACAATCAATGCTGATTGTTACTATGAGACGTTAAAGAACCTTTGCCGCGTGATTCAAAACAAGAGGAGAGACATGCTCACGAAGGGAGTTTGTTTCCATCAAGACAACACTCGTCTGCACACCGTCCATGTAACAACCGATCTCATCAACCAATTTGGATGGGATACTGTCACACATCCGCCCTACAGCCTGGACTTATCCCCAAGTGGTTACCATCTCTTCCCTAATTTGAAGAAACACGTAGATGGAACACATTTCAGTTTTAAGCTACCTCAGTTTTTCGACTCAGGCATACAAAAGATGGTTTACCGTATACAATAATGCATCAGTAATTATAATAATAATGCAATAATTATATAATAATAATAATGCAATGGCGATTATGTCAAAAAATAGAAAAAAGTGTAAGCTTTCCAAAAATGTATTATTCAATGCAAATAAACATGTTTTTAATTGTGAAAAATTATTGGGAACCTTATTTTACGGACAACCTTAGTATTTTTCTGTATAAAATGTGTGGTTTAATGATGAACAAATGTTAGTATTCTCAAAAACTGACAATGTAGTGATATTTTTTTATTATTATTATTTTAATAATGTTTTTCTAAATACTATATTAGATAGGAGAAAATATATAGTTTTTCATTACAAAATTTTAATTTTAGTAACTAAATTACACTCTTTTATGCACACTACATTTTAATACTCTTATTAAAACACACTATACTTTTCTTATATGTTATTTTCTTTTAAATAAACTTCTGACAACAATATTTTCATTTCAAGTGTGTTGTAATTCTCTTGCAACAGCCATCTTGTTGTGTGATTCACTCTTAATTCCAATCATGTTGGACTGGATGGAACCACTACATTTGCAAACAAATAAGGTTAAAATCAAATATTTTCCACATTAAAAAAAACCTTGGTAAAAAAGCCATTTTTTTAGCATGTAGATTTGTGTATTATTTGTGCAGTTCAGTTTTCGATGTTTTTCACAACAAAATACTGATGTATATATTCTTTTATGTTTTAATGATATCAATGATTTTTAACTTTGTTTATAATGATGTTTAACATCAATGTATTGCTAATCTCTAATTTCAGCCTACAATTCATTTCCATATTAATAAAGCCTCTTTTTATGATCATCACCACTGCTTAAATTTGGTTCTTAACCACCTTATTTATAAAGGAATTTCTCCATTTGTGTACCTCTTAGTTGCTGTTACTAACAAAAACAGATAACAACTTGCTTGTAAAAAAAACTGGAAATATTCTACAAGTGAAGCTGTGTTTTGCAGGAATTTGTGTTTGCCACTACCAGTAACGGAGCAAGGTTAGAGGAATGCTACTGGAAGAAATTATTCAAGTTGGTGCAGAAATAACCATGACCACTCACAGTGACCATATGTCCAAAGAGGACTATTTTTAGCAGTCCTATACAAGCACTAATGGTTAATGTTAATTACCAACAACAAAAATCCATTTGGTAACTTATAAATGTCCAAAACTAAATATTTTTTTGTAGTTTTTTGTTAACAATGATGACACAATGAGATTAAAGCATTAAAGAAAACACTGCCTGACAAATTTTGCATTTCAACAAAAGCTAGTTTTCCAAACTTATACAACACCGAATTTTAGTTTTTGAACCTAAACATAGTGACGATGTTTAAAAATGCTTTAAATTAAATTAAATTGTTTTAAATTCATTTTTAATACTTTAAGATTGTATTGATAAAAATGTTTTGTTTAGAACTTAAGAATAAAATCAAAACAATACTGATTACAGTACATTATCCCACTTTCCCACATTAATAGACTTACTTCACAACCTCAGATGTGTCGGGAAGTGGGAAAGTTTCCACAACAGAACCCCTGTCCACTTCATCCAGAAAGTTTAAAATTTCTCTAAAACACAACAAAATGAAATATAAATATAATAGGTTTTGTTCCACAAATAATACAAATTGAAAAAAATAAAAATTTGTAACTAATGTTTCTTCTAATTAGAATAGTAGAAGCTGTTTCTACATGGATAGTAGAAAAAATCCATTATTATCTACTTAACAAATTAAAAATAAAGTTTGTAGCATATTAATCAATTATACTATGTTTGATCATACATATACTGAACTTTTGTGTTCACAGCTAGGGTACTGAATGGAGCATTCAGCCAAGCAGGTATATTTAAGGTGGGTAAATTATAGGAGGGGACTGGTATAGTTCCATCCATGTGACGTCATTTGGTCCGCTAGTACAGCCATGTCTGGAACACGAGGTAACACTGACAACTGTGCAACATGTTACTGTAAAGTTTTTGATGAATTAAGTTGTTAGGCTTAGTAAAGTTTTTACTGGACTGGCTGCACAGTTGGAGACACAACAATGTCATATACTCAAATGAGTGGCATACAAAATTCAAGGATCTGAATGCAATAATACAAAACAAACAACACTCGAAAAGTTCTTCAACTCACTGAAGGTCATTAGATTTTATTGATGAAATCATAAGCAAATGACAAATAAGTCATGATTTTGCATATACTTTCATCACAATACACTTACATTCACACAAATTTTATGTAAGTTCCACAATTTCTGACAAATGATTAGAAAAAGATTCCTGAACCAATTCAAACAAGAAAAAACCACTTTTTCCTTAGAATAATGACATGTAATGAAACATGGTTCATCATGCACTATACTCTTGAATCTAAAATGGTGATTATGTAATAATAAAAGTGTGGAAACACTTCCCCTTGTGAATGCCAAATATGTCTGTCAGCTGGAAAAGACCTGCAACTGACTTTTTTGACTGGAAAGGACTCTTGTCAATTTTCTACATGAACATCAAACTGTGAATGTTGCATATTATTCTCAGCTCCTTAATAGTGCATAAGTAGCTTTCATGAATAAAATATACAACCAACCATTCAGTAATCGCTGAAGAAAGCAGAAGGAAGACATCAAAAGTAGGAAGACATCAAAAGTAGGAAGACATCAAACTGTGAATGCTGCATATTATTCTCAGCTCCTTAATAGTACATAAGTAGCTTTCATGAATAAAATATACAACCAACCATTCAGTAATCGCTGAAGAAAGCAGAAGGAAGACATCAAAAGTAGGAAGACATCAAACTGTGAATGCTGCATATTATTCTCAGCTCCTTAATAGTGCATAAGTAGCTTTCATGAATAAAATATGCAACCAACCATTCAGTAATCGCTGAAGAAAGCAGAAGGAAGACATCAAAAGTAGGAAGACATCAAAAGTAGGAAGACATCAAAATGTGAATGCTGCATATTATTCTCAGCTCCTTAATAGTGCATAAGTAGCTTTCATGAATAAAATATGCAACCAACCATTCAGTAATCGCTGAAGAAAGCAGAAGGAAGACATCAAAAGTAGGAAGACATCAAACTGTAAATGCTGCATATTATTCTCAGCTCCTTAATAGTGCATAAGTAGCTTTCATGAATAAAATATGCAACCAACCATTCAGTAATCGCTGAAGAAAGCAGAAGGAAGACATCAAAAGTAGGAAGACATCAAACTGTGAATGCTGCATATTATTCTCAGCTCCTTAATAGTGCATAAGTAGCTTTCATGAATAAAATATGCAACCAACCATTCAGTAATCGCTGAAGAAAGCAGAAGGAAGACATCAAAAGTAGGAAGACATCAAAAGTAGGAAGACATCAAAATGTGAATGCTGCATATTATTCTCAGCTCCTTAATAGTGCATAAGTAGCTTTCATGAATAAAATATGCAACCAACCATTCAGTAATCGCTGAAGAAAGCAGAAGGAAGACATCAAAAGTAGGAAGACATCAAAATGTGAATGTTGCATATTATTCTCAGCTCCTTAATAGTGCATAAGTAGCTTTCATGAATAAAATATGCAACCAACCATTCAGTAATCGCTGAAGAAAGCAGAAGGAAGACATCAAAAGTAGGAAGACATCAAAATGAAGAAGAAATAAGAGACATCATATACAATTGACCAAAAACTACTGATCTAAAATTTTTAGCTCTAAAATCAGGATCTATAATCTAGCCAATCAAGTTGATTCATTAATTGGATGTTAGACATTGTCAATAGCCAAAAAATTAACTGAATGTTAAGGATTTAGAAGCCCTTGACATCACAACTGAAGGACCTATTATTTTACAACTAAACCTTTTAGATTCTAGTTCCAGAGACTGGTGTCTTCAATGAATCTAAGCAGTTCACTGACTACCTCATTCATCAAGAAGTCCTTGGGGTTCTGGAGACCAAACACTCTTTGACTCTTGCTGACATGAGCCTCACAACCATAGATTACATCATCAGCAATTCTCCATTCATCCTGTCTAACCTGTATACATTTTCTCTATGATAAATTCCTACCCTCTTCAGATCCACCTTCAAATTACAGTACCCTGCAATGGGTCCCATGGTTCGTCTGAGTTGCCCTCTACACAGAGTCCCTACTGTTCTCTTAAAGTTTTATTAGACATCTCTTCAATCTACCCCCTAAGTGTGACATTTCTGGACACCCTCCAATCTTGGAGTACAGTTTCCAGTCACCCCAGTTGTAGAACCATTACAGTTGTATTTTTCCCCCTCTACCCAAGGCTTTATCTCTGAAAGGTCTTCTGCTTCTAGGTTTAGTTGGAAGAGCCTTTGCTACCGCCTTTTCTCTTCTCAGTTTAAATGAAATGTGCACAAAAGAAACTACATAGAAAAGCAAGAAGCTCTTTTTGTAATTTTATGTTGGTTAAATAAATTATTATAACAAATATAAGTTGTAGGAAAATAATATTGATAAAAAGTAAGTATTACACTAACCTTGCACTAGAAGAATGGCTATCTTTCATGTTGGTCTGAACTGGCAATCTCTCAACATGCCTGGCATTCAATATAGCTGTTACACAAATACATACAATTATTACTTGTTCATCAATAAGAATAAATTTTTGTTTGCACATTGCTTAGGTGACTGAAAATATTGTAGTAAGTTGAAATCATACAATTTTAAACTGTGATTATTAAAAATATTATAATTTTGAACGACTACTACTTTGAAATAAATGAATGGATTTTACTTGTAGTAAACTTATCCATGAAATTAACAAAAACACAAGTTTTCTAATAGCAATTTTTTTTGTGTTGCTAGTTTTGGAAAATTTGTTTCGTCACAACTACTCACCTGTATGGTGGTTATATATAAAGTGGAACTCGATTATAGCAATATTATATGGGCTAACCAAATATGCTCGTTAAAACCAAATGTTCACTAATTCTGAGTTGGTAACTCACAACCATAAATTTGTATGTTAACAATATCTACCAGATTAAAAAAATCTACCAACAAAGGTTTTAGACAACACTGTAAAATAATGATATAGTTGGATTACAGGCCAAAAATTTTAATTTAAATGTACTATAATTTTTAAACATTAATATGTTTTGCTTTCAAGAAAAAAATGTTAGCGTATAATGAATGAAAACTGGGTTTGACTTTTTTCAAATGCGCACCTAAGTTTCTCATGATTCTTCCATACTGTTGAAATTGTTGATAAAGAAAGTCTATGGTTTTTATAAACATCTAAATTTGATAAGCCTCATTCCAGTTCTTGGATAATTTTGATTTTATTACTCACCGATACATTTTTAATATTCGACATCATGAATTACAACATGAACCCAGATTAAAAAATTACACTCCTTTGCAAAGACATGGTTTTGTAGTATATGAAATACTAAAATGAAAACACACTTTATTTAGACAGTCACAGGCATAGTAGACAGTCACAGGCTACTATGAATTAATTATGCATAAGGCAATGTACTTTACTGCATGATAAAATTGTGTTTCACTAAAGCAATTTAAAAATGGAAATTTACAACTAATGAATTTACCTGCTAGGGAGAGTTATAGAATTAGATGATAATGGAACTGTTAGGGCAGGTTTGCTAAAATGTACAATTGTTGTTTGGGCCAAGTCATCCCTAAAAATTAGCAAAAAAATGCCTAGTACCTATAACAAACTATAGGTGTTATTACAAACCTTTTGTTCACGTTTCGGAACTGAACACCTAAACAATCAAGATAAAATGCACTAATTGCTAGTCATGTTTTACATATAAATTGTATGTTTCATAAATGAAAATAAAATTTCTCTGCTATATAGTTACTATATTCAGGTTTTATAAATTAACATATGTATTTTGTATAATTTCAGGAAATGAAAGTGCTTGTTATAACCATGTCTAAGATGCATTGTTACCTCGCTATAAATGAGTTGATTTGCCATTATGAAGATACAAAACCAAACAAATTATAGATTTTGCTCATTACTAAGAAGTTCTCATTATAAGCTAACTCATTAAAACTAAGTCCCACAGTAGTGTTACTATTGTCAGAACTAAATAGCATAAACTATTAAAGTTTTACTTACAAGGCTCCAATTCTTCAGTCTCTAAGACTTTGAGGATACTAACAATGTCTTCATAAGATGCCCCTCCTGGTTGTTCCTAAAAAGCATTCACATAGAACATATGTTACAAAACTTGATCAATCAATAATTACATGCATTTTTATTGCTTATTTTTCTTAGTGTGGAACTAAATACTAGTAAGAATAAATCATTTACCAGATTTTACATGAACAGTTTTATAGGAACAGATAATTTATTAATTCATAAAGTAAAACATTTACCTCTCTATGGAACATTTTGAACATTTTTTTTTGCATAGTATTGAATTTTTTTAAATTACATAATAACTACAAAATATACTTTCTAGATTCGAAAATTCCAATTATTAACAAAAACGTTATAATTTTGTTTCAACCCATACAAGTCAATGATAGTGTTTTAATATTACTTAGTAAGCAAAACAATCATTAAAATTAGAAAAAATACCCCAAATTTTATTGTTATTGATTCAGAAGATCTGGAAACACAATGATTGTTAACCAGTAGTAGATATTTTGGATTTTATAAATACAGATAATTATACTTTGTAATATTGCAAAACTATTATACTATTGCCAAAAGTACAAGGTGCTACACAAAAGTTCAGGGAATTCAAATTCCACGAGCAAACCATTTGTGGTATGACCTCCTGTCAATAGAGTGGGCAAAGAGTATTCTTTGTGAATTAGAGTGCCAAAAGCTGTAATGGTCAGAGGCTGTATTCTTGAGTTTCATGCTTTTGTGTAACATTGAGTTTTAATGTTGCAGCGATTTTTTTAAACTGTGTAAATGGCAGATTTGAAGGAGCAAAGAACCTGCATAAAATTTTGTTTCAAACTTATAAAAACTACTGCAGAAAAAAACTTATCATCACATGCTTGTGGAAGCATTTGGTGACAATGCTATGAGTCAAAGTAAAAATGGACAAACATTTTCCAATAACGATGAGCATTCAAAACAACCATCAACAAGCACAACACTGGAAAATATCACAGAAGTACAAGAGGCTATTGTTGCACATCATAGATGCACAATCCACATGTTTGTACAATTGTAGGAATGTCATATTGGTCTGTGCAATGCATCTTATCAGACAATTTGGGCATGAGATGCACTGCTACAAAATTTGTACCAAGACTGCTGAGCAGTGACCAAAAAGATCATAGTGTAACTGTTTACAGTGAATTGAAAATTGCAACGAAAGATGACTCCAACTTCATCTCCAATGTTGCAACCAGTGATGAGCCATGGCTTTACAGTTATAACCCTGAAACTAAGCAGCAGTCATCGCAGTATAAGCCACCATCTTCACCACGGCCATAAAAAAACATGTCAAGTTTGCAGCAACATGAAGTCCATGTTGATTGTTTTCGATGGGCATTATTCACAAGGAATTTGTGCCCTTCTGATAAAATTGTCAATGAAGAGTTTTACTGTGAAATTTTGAAACAAAAGAGCATTAGGCACAAATGTTCAGAAGAGTGAAAGAACAAGAGTTGGGTTACCCAACATGACAACGTGCCTGCACACACATAGTCGTTCAGAATTTTTGGCTTTCAAAAACACAATAGTGATTCCTCCCCCACTCTATTCACCTAACCTTACCCTGTACAACGTTTTTCCGTTCCCCAAAATAAAGTTGAAATTGAAAGGCCATCATTTTGAACACAACTGAGGAGATCCAGGCAGAACCTCAGAATGTACTGCAAACATTTACACTTGCAGACTTCCAGCGATGCATGATAAAAATGCTGAGGTCACTGTATCAATGCCCAAGGGGACTATTTTGAAAAGTTGCAAATAGGATTTATGAGAAGCAATTTTATTTTCATAGAATATTCCCCAAACTTTTGGGTAGCAATTCCTATAATTTTGACTACACTTACCATAATTTGCTTAGTATCACTTGATGGACTTTGCATAATAAAGTTATCATTAGTTAAACCGAACAAAAGACTTGATTTTGGGATACTAGTAACAGCAGAAGAACTAGCAACTACATTACTATCTGTATTTTGTCCAGTCCAATTAATGTGTTTTGTCTGTTCATCTGTTATCAACAATTTTCCATTTTTATTAACATTTTCATTTTGCTTTAAATTAATATCTGTTGGATTACAGGTCTCTACTGTTAAAGTCTTAAAATTATTACTTTGGCTAAAGCCATCAAGAAGTAATTTTGTACTATCGGCCTTATTAGGAGCTGAACGTTCACTACAAAACAAAAATGTATCTTCCTGTTCAAAAATGTGTTTTTTGTCTCCTTCACTTTTACCATTATTGACACTGTTACCGTTTACCTTCCTGCAGTGTTCAGGATATTCTTTTATTATTTTTGTCATTGTTTGGTTTGCATTATCATTTATTTCACCCAATAACAAACTTGAATAATCATTTCTTTGTAAATTTCCATTATGATTTTCTGCAAGTAACTTTACTGGAGGTGAGTGATTACTCATTGTACATTTTGGATGTGAACTATCGGGTTTTAAATTTGAATTATCCAAGACATTTTTGTAAAATGTTTCACCAAATGAAAACTTTCCCAGCACATCATCTTTTATTGCATCATTAATGATTGGTTTTGGAGAGTCTAAACTTGATTTAAAGTCAATATGTGCATCTGGTACAGCCTCTTTATTCTGTACTAAACCGACTTCATTTGTAATTACAATAGAAGGGGATTTTATTTCATTGTCTCTACTCAAATCTTTGACCTTTGAACTGCTTCTAACATTTTTACTCCCATCGTTTCTCTTTATTGGACTGGAAGATCTGTTTTTTTGCTTCTTAATTTTTCCAGACTGATAGCCGCTATCTTTGTGCAAATACTTTATATCTCGATCTGAAGTTTCACCATCAGTTAGACTAATACGAGATCCTAGGTCTGAGTCATCAGTTATTTCATCGTTGTTATATTTACTTTCATACGGTCTCAAGTCAAGCAGTGATTTGGCCTTATCACTTTGAATAATAGAATCAGGGAACCAACGCTGAAACTTAAACGCTATTATGTCGTCTATGTTTTCATTATCTTTGATTTTGAGATCTTGAGTTGGAGGTAAAGGAGGTTTGGATGCAAGTCCAGGTTCCAAGTGAGTAACGGCTCTTATTGTTTCTCCTAAACTAGGCAGTGGACTCGGCGTATGTGATGAATCAGAATCTAACCCTGTATTAATTGAACAACTCCCCATCAGGCTTTGTAGAAGCTGAGATGAAGACAGAGTATATGTAGCTCCCAACTCTGAATTATAACCTGTAAAAAATGTAAATAATATAGGCAAAGATATTCTGATTTGCAACTTTAAAATAAATACTTCTTACATAACACGGACAATTATTTTGGATTTGTGCAGCATATATTTATGAACTGTAATCAGGGTTAGTTTTCATATTTTCAAGAACACTACTGTAGTAATTTCATCACATTAAAATCTTAGTTCAATCACATAAATCACTGTTTACTAATAGCATGTTTTTTTTCAAAATCATCATTTTGTAAATGATGTAACACATTTATGGATAAAATTTATGGATAAACATTTATGGATAAAACACTGTAAATATTTTAGGATTTTGTATGGCTGCCATTTTTACATGGATGGACATATTTGTCTAGTTTAACATAGTTAATTTTTAATTTGTTTCATACATTAGCATAACATTTAAGTGATACTTAAGTTCATTTAAGTAACATATAAGTAACATTTAAGTGATATTTAAGTAACATTTAAGTTCATTTAAGTGATATTATTCAATATTTGTATGTTTTTTTTTAATTTTAAATTAATTTCCATCACATCAAAAAGACAGCAATGAGACATAAATCTATCTATTAAACTTTGGCACATAAATATTTTTCTTTAACATTATAAATGGACAACTACTTTTTTTATTAAATATAGATCTGAACGATTTACTTCAACAATTTAAATGACCCTCAAATGCAATAATGGAAAAGAAACATGTATTTTAGAATGAGAGTTGGTAGTATGTGAGTTGATAATAAAAATGATAGGTAATAATTGACTAATTGGTCCTGAGTGGTACAAGTGACGACTTTTAGGAAAAGGATGGTGGTACTCTCCACCAGGCAAACCATCTTCTTAATTAAAAATTACAAAGCAGTTAAGACAGTTGTTGAGAGATGATCCAACAGGGAACTCACATAAATTTTTAAAACATCAAGAGACAACATGCACACAGAGATTCCTCAACAACAGAAAAAATCAAGTACTGCTGTCAAGTATATCATTTTTGAGGAGCTGCATTACATTGAAAAGTAATGATAGTATCATTTATGTAAATGTAATAAATATTTTTTTTTCAATTTTACTTTATTTACTGACTTACCCTTGTAATAGTGCTAAGGAAAAGGAATACATACTGACAAAACTTATGGTAAAGAGAAGAAAAACAAAATACAAAATAAAAAAAAAGATAAAGGTAGCCTAGAATATAAGATGAAGAGAATTTTTTATGCTGGTCATCCAGGGAATGTTCACCTAGAAAACTGTTACTTAGCAAATTGAGTAAACATTAGTCAATATATGATTACTTGTCTCTTGTATTTCCTGATGTGGAAACTTGGCAGCAAGTTTATTGTTCCTCCTCGTACAACCTGCAGACTGAGGGCGACTCCACGAAGGCATTTTAGAGTTCTTACTTTTCTGTGACATATACAATAATATAAAGAGCAGATTAACCATAAGTGTTTCACAAAAAGATGTTTATGTAAAACTTTACTAATCTGTGAATATATAATTTTATTACAAAATATCAATAAACATGTTAGCACGTTTTTACTGACCTGATAACAAACAGCAGGACTAGCTGACATAGGACGTTTTGGACAAAGTTTGTTTAATCGTGGCGAAAGTTTTGTTCTAACTTTACCACTTTTTGTATTAGGCCTTGATGTTAAATTTATCTAAAAAAAAGTTCCAAATTTTTAAAACTAAAGTTATTGTTATAACAACCTATTTGTTTGTTATTATAAACATTTCACTTTTTTCACTTCAAATTTGTTTAAACTTATTGCTGCTAAGAGAATGGTTTTCTAAATTTTATTTATGAAGAACATTGCTTAAATTAATATTGTTTGAATTCTTCATTTTCAGAAAGTAATACTATTATATAAAAACATATGTCTACTTTCTTCTTCAATGACACAAAATTTTGGAACCATAAAGTTCCAAATGAGTTTAGGGCTCAGTGGTCAAGTGGTTGAATTACTGACCAGAATTATGACCTCTGAACTACGCACCTCAAGGTCATAAGAACAAAACTGCAGTTATTACCACAAGCTTTATCTCTTACATTAACACTAATCCCTTGACATCATTATTGTAACTGGCATAAAGTATATATGTTAGTACAAAAGTCATATGATATGTAGGTATGGTACCATAATATAATTACATAAACACAAAAAACAACAGGATGAATCTTATTAGCCAAGTCATTTTGGCAAACATACTGTAAAAAGAGGGGTGGGTAGACGAAAATCCTAAATGTTCACCATAGTGACTCTTTACTGATTTAAAGTAGAATTTTAGAGACTTTGTCAATGCTTTCTTTTACACTTCACTAAATTTCCTTTGGTTTTTATGAAAAAAAAAATTTCAATGATCCTTAGTTTTCAGTAATTGTTAAAAATTGTACATAGATATTCAAGAAGGCTACACCTTGCATCCAAACCACATTTGATTTTTTTAGTTTTAAACAACTCATATTTGCCATCTAAGATTATTGAGTTCAAACAATATAGTCAAACTTGGTTATAACCAAGTTGTATTATTATTGTTATTTCTGTTACAATATCGGTGGTTATAACTGCCTGGGATGCTACATCAACTCAGATGTAGTGTTGTTGTTTCGGAAATCTGGCCAAACACAATAAAAAACCCAGTTTTTTGCAACATTAAATACTGTCCTACTCATAGTTTCAAAAATGTCATCACTATTTTGTTCTAAATTTCACAGTATAATGAAACCTCTTTCATCCAAGTTAATGTGAACAAAAACCAATTAATTCATCTGTTTGTTGTATTTTTACAGAATAAATACAATTTTTTTTATTGCTGAAGCAGTTCCTCCCTTCAGATGCTATCTTGACTATCAATCGCTGATGATAACTTACATAATGTGACAAATTAAATAAACTGATGGCACATAAGAGCTGTCAGAATTTTGTATTTTGAAACATAAAAGGTCCCTTAGGCTGTGTTCTTTCATACACTTTCATATTGTTCCATATCTAATGTTTTTGCACATTCCAAAGAATAGACTTTGATGTATTTTTGCAGATTTGATTTTATATACTGCCTGAAAAGACATTTTATCAAAAATGCCTCAAAAATTAACAGTCAAATACTTGCTTACAGCAAAATTGTTCTTGCAATTTCCAACAATCCTATCAAAAACGTCTCAATAGGAGGGGGGACAAGCTTCTATCTCATATGGGGGGACATATCTAATAATCTTCTTTGTAGATGTGTTGTAGTGATGTCAAGCCTTATTTTCCTTATTAAAAGTTTAAATCATTTTAAGTTCATGTGGGTCACAAAGTTCTCATTTCCAAGCCCATTAGATTTCCATTAATCCAATAGGTTCACATGAGATGCTCCATAAATTCTTCTATGCTTGTACCTCTAGCATCACTCTTTTTTCCATAACCAGGTAAAACAATTGTAATACATTTATTTTATTTGTAAATGACACAATATCATCCAAAATATCATCCGATATAAAATTCTCCAAGCTTATGATGGTGAATTTGGCCTGATTTCTCATCCTAGATAAACAGCTTACCAAATTTCAAGCAGGCATTCTTGCATTTTTATTTTGTGGAGGACAGTGGGCTGCCTATTTTGTTGTTGTGTTCTTTTTAATGTATTATTACACTGTTATTTTCAACTGGTTGAGGTACCTCTTCATCTACAGACGCCTCTAAAGTAAAATTTTCTTCCTGTATCTTCAGCTCATCTTCCATGTCATCATCAAATGCAAGTTCGCCAATTGGCTGAATAGCAGATTCATTGATGAACAAATGGAGAACAAGTGAAGAAATGAACAACTGCTCTGGAAGTGGATTAACATTTCTCTCCTCTTCCCTTGTCATTTCCTTTTTAATGCTGTCTAAAAGTCTTTGAATTTCTTACTCTCTGTCCTTGATATTATGTACTGATAGCACAAAACTAAAACAAACATATATTCACACAAAATTACACTACACAAAAAACAGAAATGCCATAGGAAAAGACCACACAGTGGAAAAGGCCAGTTAACACGTTCAATGCTGATCAAGTGGAAAGTGCTTGTCCAGAAGCGCGTCACTAGAATCCGAGGGAATTTTGCACTGTTTATGTTACTTATCAGTGTGAGGTCAGCTCTTGTGTGAAGTTGTTTATATGTTGTCAGTATATGAGATTAAGTTTATTGATGTTTGTGTGATATTGGTGTCCCGCTAATTTTTTTACTTTTGTTCTGGCCGTGTATATTGTTTTCGCTGTACATTTTTTCTACCCACAATTATAAATAGGTATTTTTAAGTGTTTTTAATTATATATTGAACAATGGCTAATGTTAAACATAGACATGAACTTGAAGATGAAATTATTGAATCTGAGTTCTCTGAAAGTGATGAATCACGTGATGAGAGCTCCAATAGTGAGGCATATGAAGCCATGAATCCAATTTGGACAACACACATTTCTGGACTTAGACAAATACCTTTTACAGGAAATGGTGGTTTGTTTGTACCTATTCCTGGTAATAATAAACCAATCAATTGATTTTATTTGCTTTTAGACTTGGTTTTCTTAGAGAATATCTGCAAAGAAACCAATAGCTATGCTTTAGAATTGTTCTGTGGCCTCATCACAACTGAAAAGTTGAGAATAAATCGTTGGAAAGAACTACTATTACTGAATTGAAAAATTTTTTTAGGATAACTGCTTTATACTGGAACTATAAAATGAACAGATTGCAGGACTATTGGAAGACTCACAGGTTGTTCAATATGCCTGCATTTAAGCACTACATGAGCCGTGATCGGTTTCTTATAATACTTAGATGCTTTCATTTTTCACGTGTTGCAACAGCTGACAAACCTGAACCTATAGAAGATCGAATTTTTAAAGTGAGACCCATAATTGATTATTTTAATTCTAAAATGAAACTGATTTTCTATCCTTCAAAAGAACATTCCATCGATGAAGGAATGGTGTTGTGGCGAGGAAGACTTAACTTTAGGCAATACGTAAAAGGAAAGCACCATAAATATGGCATAAAGTTATATTCTGTAAATGAACCAGAGGGTCTCCTTTTGTGTTTTGCTGTTTATGGGGGGGGGGGCAAATGATACTTGAGCAGGAAAAGTACATACAAGTAAGGTTGTGTTAGGACTATGATTTCATTGGTCGTGGACATTCAGTGTATATGGATAATTTTTATAATAGCTTCATTCTACCTTCTAAGCTTCTGGAGGTGTAAAACATATTGCACTGGACCCTAAGACCTGACAGAAAAATAAAT
Organism: Callitettix versicolor; assembly: GCA_022606455.1. Taxonomy (NCBI): domain Eukaryota; kingdom Metazoa; phylum Arthropoda; class Insecta; order Hemiptera; family Cercopidae; genus Callitettix; species Callitettix versicolor. Next base: position 86,912,705 of record CM040186.1, read on the forward strand.
CCTGAACAAGTCAAGAATGCTGTCTTGAAAAAAGGAGAGACAGTTACAAATTATAGTTGCCAAATTATTGGCAAGTGGAGAGATAAGCGAACAGTGATGTACTTGTCACCGAATTTGAAATGAAATGGCTGATGTCACTAACAAACAAAAACAAATGAATAGAAAACCTAAGCCTGTAATATTTTATAATGCTCACATGAAAGGTGTTGACAGACTGGATCAGATGATGTCATACTACCCATGTGAACGCAAAACAATTAGATGGTGTAAAAAATGTTTTATAAATATTTTGCAAATGATAATGTTCTATCTGCATAATATGAACAACTTGGACAGAAGTAAATGAATTTATATGACTTTCGTCTAAGTGTGTTAGAAGAACTTCTGCCAGCAAGAAACCCAACCAATGCTTACCCATGGGCAAAACGCTGTTCACTGCATAATGAAAACAGAAAAGCGAGATGCTAAAGGAGGAAGAAAGAGAAAATATTGTAGAGTTTGTTACAGAGAAGGAAGGAGAAAGCAAACAATTTATTTATGTGCTGTATGCCTAGGCAACCCAGAACTTTGTGAAGTTGGCTGTTTTGAAAAGTTTCATAAAAACATTTAAAAAATAAAAAGTGAGTAGTAGGTAGGACTGTAAATATTAAAATTATGCATATTTATTATATTTTGATTATTTGAACTGTGAAAAAAGTTATAAACAATAGTGTATTTATAAGTATAACTTGGATCATTATCGATAGGCGGGCGCGAGGTGCTCATCACGCGGATACGGGTGACGGTTATTACAGTCACCTATGCATTAGAGACAAGTCTTATGTACTTCATGTACCTGTATTATATATCCTGACATCAAATATTAAGTAAACATTTTTTTTTAGCTTTTTACATGTATTTACTTGTAGTCGTAGCAGTGAACATATTAAACAAGTCACATAAAGAGGCACACCAAGAGATTTAGAACAGGCCAGCACAATAGACTTAGACTAGTGCCTACTGAAATATTTCTTAGTACTAAAAGTTAGTACTGAAAGGGGTTGAGTAGACTCAGCTACAGTCATAAATGATGGATTATATTAGTTTTTTTCTAAAAGTCCATAATTTATTTTGCCAGTTACCTAATGAGGACACAGGATCAGTGTTAATGGTAAGGGTAAAGCAATGGGAGTAACTGCGGCTCAAACTAAGAACTTTGAGGTGCAGAATCACAACAGATGAGACCATTGAAAGGTACTGAAAGGTTGAGCTTACAGTCGGTTGCACTAAGAAATATAAACATTTATGAATTCAGACAAAAGACCATGACACATCCTTTACCCTGATAAAGAAAATTTATTTTCAAATAATTTTCTAATGTAAAAAACAATTGTTTTCTTTTTTGAGTTTTAAATATAGCACTCTTTGAATTGTATGTTGTGGCCTGGGGTAAGCTGTTCCTTCTAACCCCTCGGGGTAGTTCTGCCATATTTCCCCGTCACTCATGAGCCTAGTCTAAATAAAAGTTCTTTGCCACAAGACGACTTTTAAGTTTGTTTTTCACCAACTTCTCGTTCGATTTTTTTAAACAAATAAATTTGTTGTTAGGTAGGAAAATAATTATTTATATGTATGTAGGCTATATATTTCCATGCCTTCAATATTAGTTAGGTTAGAAAATATTCCTAACCCAACTGACATAGTTTTCGCAAAAATAAAGTATGTATTTTATCTTAATTTCCAGCTTTTTTAAATGTGGAAATCTGTAAGAAAGCAAAAATAAACATTATATCTCAATACTGCAAGAATTTCTTGTGATTTCTAGTTAGTAAGCAATTATCAAATTGACAACCAATGTGTTGGCCTATAGGCTATCTATTGTTTCTATTTTGTTAACTATAACCATCTACCAAGTCATCAAACACCTATTGACTTATGATTAAGTAAGCCTATAACTGATATAGTTTGGAAGATCTACTGCACTTTTTTCAAAAGGAATTTAAAATAGTATTGTTGTCACTGTTTTGTTCAAATTAAAAATATAAATATGGTTTTTTATACATTTCTCTATTAACTAAGTTTACTAAAAATATATTAATAATTCATGTAATCTTCAAAATCTACACCTGCTATAATTTAATTGCTACAATTAATATGTAATTGCAATAAATAATAGTATTTATAATCTTACTAAACACAAAATATCAATACTCATTAATTTTTCTAATATAATCAAGCCTAATAACATTTAAATTTTCAACTTAATCCTACTTAACCTTATTAGAGTGCAAAATTATTTTTATATATTTAACCTAATTAATAACAATTTAAATAGCAAACAATTGGGTTCATCATTTTTCAAATATTTTATCCCTGGTTCCACTAACCACTATTGCCTACTTTAGAGAATTTTAAATTATAATAAAAATTCATACATTGCTTAGAAGTCTAAAAATAACTTACTTGAAATCCTTGAAGTTGTAGGTCTAATAGTTTAGAATATCTATTCTTTCTAATAGGTTGTGTTTCAATAATTGGCATGATTTTTTGCTGAAAATATTAAATACATTAGAGTTCTGTTTGGTTCGATTATAATTTAGTAGGTTACTCTATTATTTTATTTCCTCTCCATAAAAGATAATTTATTTCTGACCTCTGACTTTCGTCAACTTACAGTTAAAAACATTAACAGTGTTTGTATTACAAAAACTCATTGGAATGTTTTGAAATGGTTGCCAAGCAACCAACACACCAACCAACCAAACACGATGGCACAGTATCGAAAATGTAAACAAAATCTATGGAATTTCATTGTTCTTTTATGTGTGTGTGTGTGTGTGTGTGTGTGTGTATATTATATATATATATATATATATATATATATATATATATATATATATAACCATTAATATCAAAATATCTTATTGAGATCCGCGATGATAACCTTAACGGTTTTTCGCTAGGAAAAAAAATCTTATTGCCTTTTATTACATTTTACATTATTAATTTAAAGCTACATGTACAGCTGACCCATGATGTCTAATTGTTTTCTAAACTAGTTGAATAAGTGCAATACTAGCGAAATGATTTTATTGTCCTATAAACTTAATATAATAATCGCAAATGCACTCTCTTGCAGACATGATGAAAGCGAATATCCAGAAGTTTTTATTTTATTTTATTGTCATCTTGGAAAATAAATTTCATCTCATAAACAGAATTAAAATATACATATTTTAGCATTTTAAAATTTCAAATTACAAAATACAAAAATTGTAAATTGAGAATCAAAAAAGAACTTTAACCACTGTCAAATTTATTTTTAATGCACGCTAATTTATGCATTTTTTTAGCGCTGGATACGATGGTGAAATCAGATTTTCAAAAATATTTTAGACGAAAAAAGTGATCATTGAGATGGTCTCAATTTTAAAACTGTGACAAGAATTTTGCTGGTTAATGAACTTATCTAAACTATTATCAAAAATAGTGTGTGTGTGTGTGTGTGTGTGTGTGCGCGCGCGCGTGCGTGCGTGCGTGAGTGTGTGTGTGTGTGTGTGTGTGGGAGAGGAGAGAGAGAGAGAGAGAGAGAGTGTGTGTGTGTTTTAACGAACCCCTCAAAAAGTGATCTAGAGTTCAGGATCAACGCCCATATCAAAGTCCCAAGTCTGGATATTATTATGATATCGGCTCCAATAGCTTATTTTCTAGTAGAAATTTGCAAATAATTATGCCTGATATAAGACGTCATTAATACTGTCAGTGTAAGACGGTATTAATCAAGTATTAATCAAATGAGAATTCGTTGATTTTCAAGTCTACATCTTTTCAAACTATAACCAGTTCATAGTCATAATCGTTAAACAGGTAATTACTTCCAGCACGTACATACAATTATATGATTTGCTAATGCTTGATTTAGTATGATTAATTAATTTGGAGGAATAAATAATGTTTAGGAGGAAACTAGCTCCATTAGCTTTGACGAGGATTGGCGCCTCCAGTCAGCCTTACAACCCGATATCCTGGATAAAATTGGGATCCCTTCCTATTTATAAGGAATAGATTCAATGTGGCCGACAGGGTTCACAGCTATTATTGACAAACAGGCTGTAATCAGTAAACTTTTATTTCTGATGCTCCAAGATTATCTAAAATGTTTACATTGTTAAATTTCACACAGATTAGCGTCTAGAATCTTATCTATTCTAGGTAAGATGATCAGTATTATCAGTAACAGTTACAGTAATTATCATTCTCAACTGAAATAAATACAAAATTCATTAACAATAGTCAAATACTAGTTCCAGTTAGTAATCGGAAGTATAAGCATTTCATTATTTTAGTTTTAGTCTCTCTTAGGTAGTCTCATTTCCTTGGGAAACTGCGATAAAAATAGCCTAACCGGGGTTCCCTCCTATTTGTAGAGAACAGATTCAATATGGCCGACAGTGTTCACGGACTATTATTGACAAACTGGTTATAATCAGTAAATTTTTATTTCCAATGTCCCAAGATTATGTAAAACTTTGTCTTAAATTTCACACAGATTAGTGTTCGATGTCTAAAATCTAATCTACTCTAGATCAGATGAACAGTATTTTCAGTAACAGAGTGGTAGTAATTGTCATTCTCAACTGAAATATATACAAAATTAAATTCAGTAACAGTAGTTAAATACCAGTTCAAGTTGGTAATCAGAAGGATTAATATTTCTTAATCTAAGTTTTAGTCCGTCTTGGGCAATTTGCTTGTGAAACTGCGATAAAAATAGCCTTTCTAATTGCGTTTTATTTACAGAGAGATTTAGCTTTTAAACATTTATCAGTAGGCCCATAAGTATTTGGTGTTGATTGATCATGGATCCATTAAACATTAAAATTCCAAAAACTAACCATGATCCTCAACCTCATCCAATTCAAACTCCAGATTGTAGTCCTCGTTTACATGTACCAAGTCCTATTGTAACAAGAAGAACGAGAACTGATTCTGTGTAAGTACCAGAATAATATTAATTTTTCAAAGGGCATTAGACTTAGTATTTTTAAAATAAGCATATACTGCATTTTTGAGCCTCGTACTGAAGTAGTGATTTTATGTGCTATTTTTTTTTTATTATTTTATGTGCTTTATTATTGAGTTAAGAGATATTCACTTAATCAAGCGGAAGATTAAATTTATTATATGATATGATTTTAAGCCATTAACTGAACACTAATCACTAATCAATGCTTAGTATACTAATAACCTAACTGTTATTATAGGGTTAGCAACTTTTGTGCAATACTAGTTATATGAAAAAAATTTTGTTATCATGATCAGTCGTGTTAGTTAGGTTCACCACCCTAAAACAGTGTCAGTTGAGTTTTCTTCTAAAAAAATAATAAAGGTGTTTTTTTCAACTTTTAACCATGTTAGTTAGGTTTACCATATAAAAACCATGTCAGGTTATTGGTAGGCCTACTTTTTTTTTAAATAAAGGCGTTTTAATCACCCAAGAACAGTGTTATTTAAATTCACCACCTAACAACTGTGTAAGGTAGGTTTTGAGTTCTTTTTTTAAAAAAGAAAAGTTTTTTATCGCTTTAAAAATCAATCAAAAACACGTTAACTACTTTCGCGTGTAGCAATTTGAGGTTATGCGGTCACTTTTATTTTTGATTTTTATTGTACCTCCCATGTTTTCTGCTCTTTTTTATTTTGGATTATTGCCTTTGGGCATGTAATAGTATTTTAGTAAAAAACTTACCGAAAAATAAAAAATGACCTGTATTGCATATTTACGAAAAACCGTTACAATATTAACATAAACAAAATTTTGAAAATATTGTCATAAATCAAACTTTGACAATATTATTAATTTTGTAAAATCAAATAATAATAATTATTAATCTACAGTTAAAATATTTGATTGACCGATATTGGGATATTAAATTAATAAGTGTTAAATCTTCAATTAGCATTTAACGGTTTTCTAGAAACTGAAATTAATTATTTAATTTAAGATTAAGTTTAGTGGTGGATTAAATAAGTTTGATTGTTTTAGAAACCAACTAATAGTTTAGTCTTACTAAGGTTGGAAAAGCAATATTTACCTTCAAAGACATTAATAACTTAAAAACTAAATGTCCAAAAAGTCTAAAATTTTGTATTTTTCTTATTTTTATGAGAAGAATAAATGTAGAAAAAATCACAAGATTCAAAATTATTTTTAAATAAGTTGAATTGGTGTGGAATGACCCCTGAAGATGAATATGTCAAGATGGCCATCCAACAATGTTTTCTGTGTCATAACCTAATCCTTCATGTAATATTGTTATTTATGTTATTGAGGTATTTTCTCTCTTTTCGGTCTTTTGGTAATTACATCATTTTTATTTTTAAGATTACTATAATCATTAAATAAAGCATTTTCATTAAGAAAAAATGTTATTAACTTTCACACAATAACAATGGTTAGGTTATGTAGGTAATTTTGTTGTCATTTTTCGATAGGGTTGAGATTGCTTATCCAACCTTCAATTTATCTTCTTAACAGTTATTAACATATAAAAAAATGATTTATTTAAATATGACATAGGTTAGAGTGTGTTGAGACATACATACGTGATTACTTGAAGTAATATATACGTAATGATACCAGTCAGTGATTTCTGTACTAATTCATGTACTTATTCCTTTATTGTTTTGAAATTAAATGACTTGTTATCACAAAATGACAAAAATAGCCTGTCCTTTTTTTTAAATCGTTTCGGATAATGACACCATAACCAGTTTTGCAGAAATTATCAGAAGACCAGAAAAAACTGGAACTAGGCTTACTTAACTAACACAATTTTGTGTGAATTTACTGACCTTGTTATTGCTGTACTAGGATTGTATGTCATATTTCACGGCAGCATACTGACTACAGATATATAGATTGATACTTGGCATAACAAATAGTCCATGCTTCATAAAATGTAAATGGTATTTACATGGTGTGGTAGATTTCGCCATAGTAATAAATGGAACATTTCAGATCATTAACAGAGTGTAGTCAGATTGTTTTATGGCTCATTTAAAATTTCAATAGGGACCCTTGTTAATATTTCACGGTGTTATTATGGGTGTTATTAAGCCTTTATTATTAAGCTTAGCACCAACATTGTTTTTAATTATTTTAATTTTAGGCATTTTAAACCATTTTCAATCTTATTGATCCTTTATTTAAAAACAGATAACTAGAAAGTTTGTTTAAACAAAATTATAAATTATTTTTTTGCTCTTTGTAAATAACTGAGCCAACAAAAAAAAACATGAAAACAGGGTTTCTTATTATCCAATACTTGTGTGCTGCAAACAGCACACACACACACACACACACACACACACACACACACACACACACACACACACACACACACACACACACACACACACGTAGGTAGAAGCTCTAGTAGTGAACACTGCACCAGTAGTGGGCACTTTCACAATAAAAATGTATTTCTGTCACAGTATAGCTCGTTTTTATCTAAATTTCAGTGCTTGGGTGAAATAGTGATATATGTAATGATCAGCTGTTTAGCTATTTATATTAGCAGTTCAGTAAGCAGAAGTTTTGGAGAAAAACGTTTTTATCTTTACTCATGTTTGGATAGTTACTCAATTGCTAACATTACAGGTAAGAAAGACATTTTATATTATTTACTTGCACACTTGTTGTGTTTATTATTCTTAGTTCATAGTAATTGCTACACATTCAAAACATCTCAAATAAAGATGTGTGATTAATTTTGTTGAAATTACCTTAAAAAATGGATTTCGTGTGGGGGTGTTCACTAGTAAACTTATAATGTAAATAGTTTTTAGTGGTAGACATAGAGGGTTTAATGTCAGTACTTTTTAGTAGTAAACGTAGAAGGTGTCCAGGTAGAAGGTGTCCAGTATTATCATTCTGGTTTTAGTAGTAGCCATATTTGTCCAACACTAATGATTGCATAGTGTTCACTTCTAAGAAAGTGGTTTGTGTGTAGTTTAAAGTGTTTAATTAGGCTAGTTATGTAGAGCATTAACGATTTTAGATATTTTATAAAAGGAATATGTCAATAAACTTACAATCTTACATTACTTTCTAAGGAAATTTATACTTGGAAACTTAAAAAATTTATAAAAATTTAAAGGTAAACATTATTTCTTTTCATAGAACGGCTTCATAAGTAAAGTAATATTAATACTTACTTAATATCTTAATCAAATATTTATTTCTGTACTATTGTCGCTATTACTTACTGTAGGCCTGTGAATGTTTTACTATTTTCAAATACTTACTGGGTTTATTTTAAGTCAAATTATTATTTGTATAACAAATTTTATTGACATGCTATTTTTTTTTATCTTCAAAGTAATGGACATTAATATCAAGGAGTGGCCTAAACATACTTAATGACTGTGTTGCTTGTTTTCAGGATGGATCTAAAACAAGGGAATTCTACTGATAGGCCTAATGGAAAATAGAAAAATCTTGTATGCAGGATGATAAAGAAAACATGGAAAGAGCAATCAATGCAGTGCCGAATGAGTGAAATGAATATGAAGAAAGCTTTGAATATTTTCAACATTCCTCGAACTTTATTGAAGAGAAAGGTGAAAGGAAAAGTTAGTATTAGATAAGGATCACCTTCACTTTTATCACCTAAAGAAGAAAATTTGCAGTAAATGTAAATTTTGGCTTGTGGAAGGAAAGGATTTTGTGTTCATTAAAAAAATATAATTGCTAATGTAAAAAATATACTACAAAAAACAGGCTGACAGGATTTATTTCTAAAATGGACACAAGGAAAACCTGGTTTAAATCACTTTTTAAAAAAGGAATTCGACAATTTCAGTTCAGAATGTGGAATCTCGTAAGTCACGAGCCCTAGTTACAGAAGAAATTGTTAAACAGTGGTTGTTGTTAAAGAATATTAAATGGATTATCATGGACGAGTCTGGATTCAAACTGTGTCCAAAATATGAAAAGGTTTTTGTGAGAAAGAAATTGCTACCAATATTTAACAACAATGAAAAACAATAGCTAACAGTCATGGGGTGCTTTTCTGCTAGTGGAGTAACTGTTCCAATGATGATCACAAAAGACTTCCAAGAAAATTTATTGAATGTGTTCCTACTGGATGGGGAATACTTAAACTTACTCGGGATGGATAAACAGTGTTTTTATGAATATATTGCTAATAATTTTATTCCTTATTTGAAAGAAGCAGCTATTGAAATGGCTTATAACCTGTGATTATCATTGTTCGATCACACCTGACGAAAGAAGTGAATGAACTTTGTGAAGACAATAGGGTTATACGTTTCATTTTGCCCGAATCTATAAACTTTTTATAACCTGCTGATGTTCCAGTATTTGGGCCTCTGAAATATGAACTTAACCAGGATGATGTCACATGAGAAATAGTTTGAACTATTACAATCAGCCTTGAATAAAGTTACACCAGATATGATAAAAGCTGGTTTTAAAACCTGTGGATTGTTTTCTTTCTCTACAAATGGTCTAGATTGGGGCAAGGTGACTAAAGCCAGGAAAATCATAAATCCACTGAATCAGATACTGTTTCTTCTCAAACAAATTCTAGCAATAAGACATGTTTTTATGTAATATACCTAAAACAGTTCTTCAAAGAAGAATATCTTGCTCAAAAAATGGGAGTTTATGAGGACAAATACAAATGGATTGAAAAATATCCACTAGTTCAACACACTTGTAAGTTGTATGAGTGTAGAATAAAATGAAGATACATTCTGTCACTGTTAAAATCCAGACATCTTCAGGAATATTAACATCTTCACCTGTGACAACTTTAGCTCAACAAGAAAATGTAAAACTCTTGTTAAAGTGTTTTTCACCTGCCAGTTTCAAAGAAGTATCTTAAACATTCAACTCTTACACATACTTCTATACTTTCTCACTTAAAATGCAAGAGATGGAGTTGATTGATGTGAGATTATTTGAATAGAGTTTAAAATTATTAAATAGGTATTTATTTAAGTAAAATAAATTATTACTGCTAAAAATAAAAAATATTTTATCAATTCTGCTACTACATATTATATTATACATTCATATACGTCTATATATACATTCTTGTTCTGTCTTTTTTCTTTTTCACATATACTATGCTTAACGTCTTGTGTTATGTTATAGATTTTGATTACGAGTCAGCAATTTTTCCCCATGTTCCCATGTAATTTGTGAGTACAAAAATTCGTACATAACGCGTCTAAAGAACTTTTCACTTAAAAAATTGATGAATCTCATGAATTAAATATGAAGCATATGTGGTTTAAATGCTGAAATACTTTCTAGATGTGTACACATATCTAATATTTAAGAGGCTGTAGGCCTATCTGTTTTGCAAAATTACTTTCAGTATTCAAATATTTTTTTCTTTGAATCCACTAGCCTTTTATTTTTTAATTTTGACAATCACTTGAGCGTAAGTAGGACAAACAGAGGAATTTACTGGACTTTTTTGAAATTTTTTAGTAACTTCTTAGGAAAATCAAAAGTTTAATTTTTAAAAAGTCTTAAATGACAGAGTATGTTTTGCAGTATTTCATTTGATTAGATATTTTATAAACCTGAGTAAAATGACACTATTTTCAAATTAAAAGGGGTGCTGTATGTTTTCTATATTGAGATATGTTGTTTATTTTTGTTTGCGGACAACAGATTAACATGTTTAAAGTGTCGAACAAACAAGATAAGGAAACAAAAGATGTAAGCTGAGTATCCTATCTCTCGGTCAAAGTACAGATTTAGAGTTGGGCGGTTATAGTCATTAGTGATGAAATCATGCAATAGATATGAATTGTTTTTGTGTAACAATTTTGAGTTTACACTACCTATGCTTTTTCTGAAAACAAATGACATTTACAAACATTCTTGCACGATCACGGTGTTTTGCCAAGACCTTGTTGGAAATCAAACATAAACAACATATCTCATTATGGTAAAGTTGTGTGTCACTGTTAAGTAGCCAACAACAATGATTTTAATTGTCATTTTTGGAATCGATATTATTTATAATATTAAGTTCTAATTTTAAGATGAGACAACAAAAAATTGGTAAACCACACTTAATATCCTAGATACCAAGTAATCAGCAGATTACTTAACTTAGCAAGCTTGTGATAGTCTATGCATTGAATAAGATATATCGTTTATGTCCAACTTCTAAAAAAAATTTTTCATCAATTTTTGCTCCAGTCAAAAATGTTAGTAGTCTACATGTGGTCATATTTAGTCAAACAAAATACAAACGCTTTGGAGCTGCAACAATGTATGTACACAGGAGGAGATTCGTAACAGTTTTCAGGTATCCATAACTTAAAAATGAAAACTCCTGTACAGTTCATGGTATTGTTATCTTACAGGGCAGGATGTTGTGATTAAAATAAAAATATTTTGAAAATCGGTAAGAGTCAAAACAGTTTGAAATACAATACAATACAGTTTGAAAAAAGAAATTTTAATAATTTTTCTTGTTCTTTTTTAACAAGGACTCGTTTTATCTGTCGTGGTTACAAGATAAGTCTGTGGCAAAAACAAGTAGGTTTATCTTTGTACAACAAAATATGAAGAAAATTGAATTTTAAACATTGATGCACCTAAATCATTTAACCAATTTTGATCAACGATATCTTATTTGTCATGGTTGCACTATGTGCTTTTTTATTAAAAAAATAATATATTAAAAATTATTAAATTACAAAAACCATCAGAAAATTGGGAAAAAATATTGACTTTGAAATATTGACACAGTTACAGCCTAAACTAATGAACCAGTTTTCAACAATGCTAACCAGTTTTCATTTGTCATGGTTAACTAGTGTTTGCCTTTTGTATAAAAATTCTATAAATAAATATGTTTACTATTATAAAATATAAGCTGCTAAAACATTTACTGACGTCCATATTTTGAACTTTAATAAACTGAACGGTTGACTTATAAAAGATAACTAGTTGCTATATTTTATGACAAATTGCTAAATGGTATAATAACGCTCCTGGTCTTTATTTTGTGATTTAAATAAGTTTGTAATTTCAAGAACACAAAAACTAGCATATAGCTAACAAATGATAGGTCTGCGCACCACAAATAATCTCTTTTTGTATAACCAATGGAAAGCTTTTGGTACTAAAGATGACAAAGCCATCACTTTAGCCAAAGGTACCAAAATGGTTATCGTTATTTTCTTCAACACTATTTAATAATTTAATTTATCAAGAATGTGATGTAAAAACACCATTGTCATTACAGTGAGTCTAGAGGGGTAGCAGGAAGGCATGATGCTGCCAAGTACGAATATTATATTGTAGAGTAAATTGTGTGATTGGTAGGGAAATGTTTAACCTCTTGGTTTTTGTTTGGATATTCTTTTAAGAGAAAAATAAATTGTTTTAACTGTTACTGTAAGCATTTAGTTTCTTTGTCTTCATTACTAAATACAGTCATTTTATATATATATATATATTCTTTTTGTGTTTAATGTTCGACTATTTTGCACACTTGGGCTAATGCAGACGATGGGATGATTTATAGCGTATGAAAATGCCAAGTCCTGGCTGGGAATCGAACCCGGGTTCTCAGGGTGAAAGCCCAGTACACTATCAACTAGGCTACCGAAACAGCTTTCATTTTTTTATAAAGTTTGAGAAGTATATTAACTTAATGAAGCTCACTTTAAAATACTAAAAGATGTGTTAGTTTTAAAAAATATGGCTGTTATCTGCCCATTCAGATTTTTTTGCAAGTATTCATTTTCCTAGTGAAAAAACTCAGTTGTTTGACTTACAAGACATCTGTTTAGAATTGTATCAATGATTAACACATACGTAATTCTTTAGTCATGTTTATGGCCTTCATAACTAGGTATATGAGGCAAGAATGCTACTAATAAGTAGACCCCTGTGGCGAAGTACAGTTTGACAACTACTAAATTTACTATTTGTTTATATATATATATATATATATATATATATATATATATATATATATATATATATGATTTTTCATTATACAAATAATGCTGTTTTTTTCTTTTTTGTGAAGAGTAATTATTATTTTCTGAAATGTAGCTTGAATTTATTTCATTACATGTTACAGATCTGCAAGAGCATTATCAAATCCTCAAGAAAAAGGAAAAGTTGCACATTTTAGCAGATCTAAAGGTCATGGTTTTATTAAACCAAATAATGGGGGCGATGAAATCTTTGTACATGTTTCAGAGTAAGTACAGAATACATACTTAAGTCTCTTTGAGAATGAATTGCTAATTTTAGGCTATGATACAAAAAGCCTAAATACTTTTTTTATTGTGATTTTAAGACTTTTAGATTAATTTTGAGAAACTAGTAATATTATTAAACAAATTTATTTTAAAAATCTTATAACCTCTTAACCCTAGTGTAGATATATAATATGATAATTAGGACACGCAAACTTAGTGAATATAGCTCAGGGAGTGATCACAAATAGTATAAAAAATATATATAAAGTGTATTTAAAACAACAAAATACAGTAGTGTTTAAGTTCAAAAGAAGTTTGTAATTAACTTTTTTTTAAATTCTGTGTGAAATTTTTATTAACATACTCTTAGTAATAAAATTATTAAAAAAATTAACAAAATTTTCAACACTGACTAAAGTTTTAATATAAATAAAATGTATGTCCAAAAAGTAAGTTCTATTGGTAATAAAAACAAATCTAGTACAGATACAGAAAAACTATTTATTGCAAGAAAATCTATAAACCTTAAACTACTTTTCTTCATAGATCTCTCCATTTTGTAGGCATATAGATTTGTATATGCTGTCTTCATGAAACTTTGTCGTGTGTGTTGTCAACCATGTGGTAACATATTCTTCGAGCTTGTTGTTTTTAAAAATTTGAGCACAAAATTTCAAGTGCAAAACTTGCTATGGACAGGGTTGTAATGGAAGGTGTTTAAACTGTTCCCAGATCAAGTCCTGTAAGAGTTGTGTCATTCACAGAATGAGGTCAGGCATTGTCATGAATCAAAACATTACAGTTTAGCTTTCCTCGGTGCTTATTCTGTATTGCAACACAGCTTCCTATGAACATTGTGATAAACCTCACCATAAAAAAATCCACCAGTAGAATGCTGTGTCTATTCCCAAACAGTGGTGACGAAGTGTGCCACTATTCCATCAATTGTTGTTTTGATTCAGAAGTTTCATAAACAACCCAAGTTTCACTTTCAACCCCAATCACTATTCACAATCTGACAAACAAACTAAAATTACTATCTTTGTCAAAATGTGTCAAAAGTCAAGTGCACTCCCCTGATGCTGTTTTTTTATGTTGTTCTATAAGAGTTTTAGGCACCTAATAAGGTAGTTTTACAGAAACAATTTCATGAAAAAGTGATCTTGAAACTTGCAGAAATTCCATAGAAACAGCAGACATTTTAAACTTACGGTTGTCTTCAATGTTTTCTTTTATTGCACAAACCAGTTCAGCACTAACTAAAGATCAACAGCTAAAGTGCACTTTGTTTGCCATAGTGCACTTGATGACAACCTTCCTTAAATTGTTAGTATTGTCTTCTTAGCAATAAATTACTCGTTACATTTTCTCCATATACCTGGCAAATGTTTTGATGCATTTTGACTGGGTTTAGTGTTCTTCGCATTGAGAAAACGAATTACAGAGCTTATTTCACAAGCAGCAGTATTTTCAGTGAACTTCTATTCTAAACAAATGTAAACAACGAACAGCAATGTCAAAGTTACATTATCATTTTCTTCTCCTTTATTTGCAACTACACAGCACATGCACCAAACTGCGATCACAGTGCTGCTGTGACAAGAAATACAAATAGAACTTACTTATGTACTTCTCACATATAAGAGAAAAAGTAATTTATTATTAGACAAAGTAATGGTGGCTAAAAAAAAATTTTTTTAACAGTAATAAAATATAATTTTTTTTTTAATTTCGAAGTTATATATTTTTATTTTTTGTATAAAAAAATGGAAATTAATCTAATATAAACTAAATTCTTATACCATATTATGTTTTTTTTGTGTGTTTAACGTCTGACTATTGTGCACACTTGGGCTAATGCAGATGATAGGATGATTTATAGCGTATGAAAATGCCAAGCCCTGGCCGGAAATCGAACCCGGGTCCTCGGGGTGAAGGCCCAGTACGCTATCAACTAGGCCACCGAGACAGCTACCATATTATATAAACAGAATAGAATATACTTCATGATTTAAAAAGTTTATTAAATATATAGTAGCACCTATGCATCAAACAACAATTAATTGATTCAGTTTTTTAAAATAGGTTTTTATCAGTACAAGTACTGATAAACATTTTATCTATTTTAATACCTTAAGAATATTTAATATAAAATATTTGATTACAGTATTGAAGGAGAATATGTACCAAGACCTGGAGATGAAGTGAAGTATCGATTATGTCCAATTCCACCAAAATTTGAAAAGACTCAAGCTGTTCATGTAGAAATAATTAATTTCACGCCCGAAGTTCATGTAAAGTGGGACGCACCCAATATATAAACTGGTAACATGATAACAGGTAATTTAAAAGAGAATGTCAGTTATTACTTTTTTTAAATTGTTAAAGATGTTTCTATGTTATTGTTATGGTTTATTTCAACATTTGCCATCATTTGTGAATAGAAGGCATTATACAGCATTTCGAAACTGTGAATCAACTCTCATTCTCAAATACCTAACTTAAAACCTAAACATGCAACAAGAACCTAAGATGCCTAGACCTAAGTTAAAATAATTAACTTTTTTAGTACCATGAACTTTCTGTACATGGAAGAAAATGGAGTATTTTTGACTTTTTGGATATGTTGTAAGCCCAGACATGTTTTTGGAGATATTGCGTCCGTATCAATTCAGCACAGTGGCTTATAACCTCTCCACCTCAGATTTCAATAAAATTTGATTTTGAAAATATAACTATTTAAATTACCAAAAATTGCCTAAAATCCCATGATTGTTTTATTTTTTTAAATGTGATTGTAGGTGTTCTAATTATGATAGAGAAATGGGTGGGGGGAGATGACATTTTACAACATTTTGAATGCTGTTTTCTATGATATGTCAGGGTAAGAGTTTTTTTGTGTTTGGCAATCAGAATTTTGGTTTTGGATTTTTTTTTTTTAAATGTGCCACACCAAAAATTCAAAATCAACCTTCCCTCATATGTTTTTAAAATTATACAAGCTAAGTTAAAAATTGGGATCATAGTGGATTCACACAGAAAATTGTCTTCAAAATCAAATATGTGACATTTAATTGATATTGTAAATATTATGTAGCCTGATTGTTTAACTTATGATTGTTTAAACTTATGAAATTGTTTAAAGTGAAATTATTAGTAGACTCTTATAATATGTCTTGTCTTCAAGGGTTGGAGAAAAATGTTGATGGAGCAGCTAGATGTAAAAAATAGCATTTACATATAGTTTATGTTAATCACATATGTAGTTATTAATATTATTAACTCTATTCTTGTGACAGGATTGATCGTGCTGATCTCATTCAAGGTTTTATTAAGAACATTCAGTTCAGATAAACAAAATAAAATATAATAAAAATTGTATCTTTAAGTAATTCAGTTGAAATTTGGAAAGACTAAATTTAATTGTGGGCTAAAGCAAAGTTAGAATTTTGACTATTTATTTTATTCAAATATTATATATAAATGGCAGCTTGTAACTGTTATAAACTTGTTGAAATTTAATATATCTTCTCTAATGCATATTATGCAATACTATTCCACTTTCACTTTAACTTAAAACACAAAATTTAAACTTTGAACACAGGAGCTCTGTGCTGGCACTTACACTTACTTGCCTGTGTCTTGGAAGCATCTTTTGGCAGATTTTTACAGCTTTAATCCTTGTGAATGAAATTTTTTAGTGAATTTATAACAAATAAATTTTATTGTAAAACTGATTTTTATTTATTAAAGTTTAATCTTTTTAGGATAACTTCTTTTTTCTTTATTAATTTTCTGTTGCTGTGCACATTAATTAGTAAATCACTCCCTTTCCAAATCGTGCCAAATCTGGTTGTTAGGTAATGGTTGTAATGCTCGCATTAATCTCTGTTCATTTGTGGACACCTTGTATGTTTAGCAAAATAAAATGGTCTACTCAGAATATTTATTTACTCTTATTTATTTCTCAATATCTGAGGTGTATATAAATTGTTTGCTTTATTTAAATATGTTTATATAAGCCCTTTTTGCCATTTTTCATGGGTTACATTAATATTGTTGATAAAGATGCATTGTTGGTAGGCTACTTGCCATGACGTCAGTACATAGGAATTTAGTCTGTCATTGATCAGATCACATGTTTATGTTTTTAACCTTACTCAATGTAGCCTACTTGTAGCTTTTGAATTATGAATTTTTGCACATGTTTTGTTATCAATATTTGGAAATAACCTAACATAAACAATTAATAAACAATATTTAATTATAAACCATATGGAAATGGAAAATGATATGCACTGCATAAAGTAAAAATAAAATGAAATATAAAATTTACTGTTAATAATGAAAATAAAATAGTTCAGTTGATTATTTTTAATGATATATGCTCAACCTACTAAAAATAATTTTAAACATAAAACAGACAGACTCTTAAATGTTACTCCATTTTGACTTCCACGTAATTTTCTAGTTTTTATACAGACTATGTTTCCAATGAATTAAAAAAGCGATTGCACTTAATGATTGTGTGCTCCAAATTATAGCTAAATTCTAACAAAGTATGTTTTTAATTTTTTAAATTATTATTGTTGTTTTTAAAAGTACAGTAATAATTTTATTTATGATCCCCAGCCTAGTGCTCATAAATGGTTCTCAAGTACAAGCCCTAGTGAAACCATGCTGAGCAAACCGTAAAATACAAGGTGTGTTCAGAAAGTAACGAGAATTTAAATTTTTTGAACAAAATATTTATTTATTCTACTACATTGATGTTGTCGCCTTCAAAATAGTCCCCATTAGAGATTATGCATTTGTGCCAGCACTTCTGCACAATGTTCCAATCCTCGAAACATTTCACAAACTCGAACTTTGAGATAGCCTTTAGTTCTTTCAGCGATGCGCTTTTAATGTCATCTACGGCTGTAAAACAACAGCCCTTTAAGGTTCTCTTTATTTTTGAAAATAGAAAAAAGTCACACGGAGCCATGTCTGGCGAATATGGAGGCTGGGGCATCATTACAGTACTGTTTTTGGCCAAAAATTAACGAACAAGCAATGAAGTGTGAGCTGATGCATTATCGTGGTGCAAAAGCCATGAATTGTTTTTCCACATATCTGGGCGTTTTTTTCTAATTGCTTCACGCAAACAGCATTGAATTTGTAGGTAGTACTCCTTATTGACCGTTTCACCTGGTGGCAGGAATTCATGATGCACTATGCCATTAATATCGAAGAACACAGTGAGCATAACCTTCACGTTCGACCGCACTTGGCGAGCCAGAATGCCTCCACTAGGATAATTGAGCCTTAGTTTCGACGTCATATCCGTAAACCCATTTCGTCACCTGTTATAATAGGTTTCAGTAATTCTGCATCGTCATTGACTTCATTTAGTGACTCCTGAGCAACTTCCATTTGCTGCTATTTTTGTTTAAAATTCAACAATTTTGAAACAAATTTTGCTGTCACGCATTTCATACACAAAACATTGGAAACAATGTCATGACATGATCCAATCGATATGCTAACATTATCAGCGACCTCTTTAATTGTGATTCGGCGCTTGTTCATAACTATTTCTTTCACTTTTTCCATGTTTTCATCGGTTGTTTATGTGCTGGGGCGTCCAGGGCATTATTCGTCATCTTCAGCGTCTTGACAGCCTTCTTGGAAATGCTTATACCATTCATAAACTCTTGTTTACTCATAGCAGACTCACCATAGGCCTTTGTTAACATTTCACACACTTTGTTACACTTTATTCCATTTTTTGCGTAAAATTTGATACAAATTCTTTGATCCATTTTTTTTAACCTCATAAAAACACGTCTAACCTTAGTGGCTGTCACAGACAAAGTCAACAATGAAAACTGCTGAAAGTTTTATCATACTTCAAGTGCATGTATACCAACATAATAAAAAAAATTTTTGACAATCGGACTCTCCAAGTCTGCGAAATTTAAAAATTCTCGTTACTTTCTGAACACACCTCGTATATGGGAAATCAGAAAAAAATTGCACTTTTATGAATAAAATATGTTCGAATAAGTTAAAATTTTAAAAAAAGCACACCACTATGCATAATTTAACTGTA
The DNA here is from genome assembly GCA_022606455.1 of Callitettix versicolor. Classification (NCBI taxonomy): domain Eukaryota; kingdom Metazoa; phylum Arthropoda; class Insecta; order Hemiptera; family Cercopidae; genus Callitettix; species Callitettix versicolor. The sequence continues at coordinate 86,932,053 of CM040186.1, forward strand.
ATTGTGTTTTATTTTATTACTAAAATAAAATAAATTTTATTTTAAGGAAAGAAAAAATTTAAAATTTTATATTATAATAAAAACATTTAATAAAGGGACAAGTCTTTCAGATTAGCCGCCAATAAAGTCCAGATTGTTTTGTTGATCGCAAGTATATGGGTTGATAAGACTTGCAAGAAGACAATAAAAAACTATTAGGCTTACTGCACAAGTTAAAAAAAAATTTGTTTCAAGATTTTCAAGACAAGGATGGAACAATATAGTAGACATTTGAAGATTATGTATTCTATAGTTGATAATAACCTGGTAGATGTGATAAACTGGTTGATCCAATTACAATGCCCCCAGTTTATATTGTATTATCTCTGAGCTAACTCCAGCCTTGTTTTACCTCTGGACTATATGGTGCTAATAGTTTTTAATAGTTTATACTGTAGCTAATAGTTTTTAATAGTTTATACTGTAGCTAATAGTTTTTATTTTATGTAAAAATAAAAACTTTTGTAACATGAAATGTGATAGCGCGCACTTCATTGTTCCGTATCTGGACATGCCAATAGCTTATTCAGTAGAAATTAATAGTAATGAGAAAGCACTATTGAAATACTAGTAGATTTTTCTTTCCTGAACAAAATTATTTAACCAATTTTATTGTATTTCTGTAAAGTGTGCACTTAAACGATCTTATGTTTATTTTTTTTTAGTACAAGTACATTAATATTTCGAAACATTCATTAAATTACGATAGATGGCATCATTAGTTGTTTTTGTCTGTAAAATAATAAATTTTATTGTTCTAGGAGTTGCTGTAAAAACCCTCAGATATACTTGCCATCGCTACATGCAACTAGGCTACTATACATACAGCATGCAGCTCAGGTTCAGATGCATTCCCTCCATTTGATATTTACAGATACATAAAATACATATTTTTGGATTGTTTTAAATACTTGCACAAATTTTATTAAGAGTATTTGTTCAGCTCTTGTAGAAATTAATATTTATTTATGATAATAAGGTTTTGCTCTTAATTATTAGGCTAATATCAAGTAGATTTAAACAGGGTGACTATTTCATCATTCTCAGAATAGTAGAATTAATTAAATAAAAATTCGGTAGTTTGAGACATTTCCATTTGATTTAATTGAACAAGAAATTTAAAGAAACAAAATGTATATAGCCTACAAATATTTAGAAGTTGGCATTCCTAAATAATATTGTTTACAAAAATTGTAAACTATATTTTTTGTCTAGTTGTAGAGGGGAAAGGATAACTGAAAAGAATATAAATATAAAATCATTGTAGGCATAACAGTATGAGCATTTAATTTGAATTGCTGCCTCGGTGGCCTAGTTGGTAGCATACTAGGCTTTCACCCCAAGGACCAAGGATTCCCGGCAAGGGCTTGGCATTTTCATACGCTATTAATCATCCCATCGTCTGCATTAGCCCAAGTGTGCACAATAGTTGGACGTTAAACACAAAAAAAAAAATTAATTTGAATTTTTTTAAACATACTAGCGTAAGACGCTTTTTATTGTGACTAAAGTATATTATACCAATGACTTTTTTTAAAATTTTTGATTGGTTTTTTTAAATTAAACCAATTTAAAAGTTCCTTCAAAGTAATTAAAATACTGTTAAAAAAACGTTTGGCATGTATTAACCACCATGAATTCATCAATTGTGAACGTATTTTGAACACCAACAATCGATATAAATTCAGCAAACGAAAGAATGCCGCAAGCCTTCTGTTGAACAGTCAACTTTGTACTGGCTAGGCACAAGCTGTGGTTATTTGTTTGCACTTGTCATGAAAGTATAGCTTTTTTTTTTAACATGAAACTTGTTTATCTGAAATGTTGGCATTTTGTTTCTTACAATTTGTTGTTCAACAAAATAAATAGTTCCTATTGTTGTATATTTTAATAAAAATTCAAAGCCATCGCTGCACTTCAATTTACTGTTGGAACTACCAATACAACAAAACTGATCTCGTCATGATAAAGAAAAATAACAGTTATATTAAAAAATGATTTAATGCTGCTTGTGTTTACATTATTACATACATGCGCATCAGTCCCATTAAGAATAAGTTTTTATAGTCATAGGATTTAGAGTTTTTCATATTTTAGTGACGTGTTTGGAAGAAAAGTTATTCCAAACATGAAGTAGTATTAAGAAAAAATTAAAATGGGAAATAATATAATGTTTTGTACATTTCATAATTAACTAAAATAAAAAATTACTGGAAATTAAATATAATCTAGAAAGAAATTTGTTAATAAATACAAATTTAGTTATTTATTTTTGAAAATTAACATGTTGAATTATTATTATATTTGTAATTATTTTAATATACTTTATTTGCAAATCGTTGTTTAAAGTCAGTTTAACTCAGTGTTAGGCCTACATAGATTGTGAAATGTTTAAAATTAATAACAATTGATTATTAAGGTTTATATTTTGAAAATAAATATTGAATTTATTGCAAATATTGTTTTAATTTACCTTTTTATCTTCTACTTCAAAGAGCAAAATTTATTTCAATGGTCTTAAACACTCAATTTTATTTGGAACTATGCTTCTGTTATTCCGACAGTAAAAACTACTGCTCTCCTCCAATTTGGTCCAAATTTTATATTTTTTTACTTGTCCCTTCCGAAGAGGATTTGAAATGTAGTCCAAACTTTAAAAATTACTGTAGTAAGAAAACAATTCTCAATAAAGGATCTGTAATTCAATCCTATTGGTCAGTACACTGTTATTTTTAAGTCCTAAAGTTTTATAATACCTAGTAAAGTAATGAAGCCTTATTCAAAGATCAGGACTAAAGTTTCTGGAATAATGTCTGCCATAGTCGTGATGGGAACAGCTAAGCAAGCACATCTGGGTCATTTTTCTCAAATTAAGTGTGTTCACAATTTTTTCACACAATTGGCAACACACTATTTGTCAAACAATCTTTGAATGTGTGTGTGTGTGTGTGTGTGTGCATTGTTGGAATGTTATAAACACAATTATGAGGTGCTACCCAAAAGTTCGGGAAATTTGAATTCCGTATGCAAACCGTTTGTTGAATGCCAACAAATGTGATTATGAGAAGCCGCATTCTTGAGTTTCCTGCATTTGTGTTTGTGTTGCAGCGATTTTTATAATTTGTGTAAATGGCAGATTTTAAAAAGCAAAGAACTTGTATCAAATTTTGCTTCAATCTTTAAAAAAATGCTGCAGAAACTCATTGTATGCTTGTGGGGAATTTGGTGACAACGCTATGACTCAAAATAAAACTTTTGTGCTACAAATATCTGTCAACAACAAGCGTTCTGGATGACCATCGACAAGCACAACTCCATGAAAATGCAAGAGGTTATTGTTGTGGATCAATTCATCCACAACAACAAGATGAACAATTCATGATGTTTGGGCAATCATAGGAATGTTGTACGGGTCTGTACAACACATCTTGTCAATTTGGCATTGCTGAAAAATTTATACCGAGACTGCTGAGCTGTGACCAAAAAGGTTATCATATACCTGTCAGCATTGAATTGAAAATTGCAACAAGAGATGACCCCCAACTTCATGTCAATCGGTGATAAGATATAGGTTTATGGTTATGACCCTGAAACTAAGCAGCAGTCGTCATCTTCACCGCAGCCAAAAAAAACATCAAGTTCGCAGCAACATGAAGTCCACATTGTTTTTTTTTTCATCAAGGGCATTATGCACAAGGAAGTTGCCCCTCTGATGATAAAATTGTTAATAAAAAGTTTTATTGTGAAGTTTTGAAGCGGATACATGCTAGCATTAGGCATAAACTTACAGAACAGTGGGAGAACAAGAGATGGGTTCCCCACCACGACAATGCACCTGCACACAGATTGCTAGTTGTTTGGAATTTTCGGCTTCAAGAAACATGATAGTAATTTCCCACCCATCCTATTTGCCTGACCCATGCAGCTTTTTTCTGTTCTCCAAAATAAAGTTCATGAAAGACTATTGTTTTGACATAATTGAGGAAATCCAATCCAACAATTGAAGCAAAATCACAGGATATGTTTCAAAAACTTACATTTGCAGACTTCCAGGGATGCATTATTTAATGCATGGGGAAGTTTGGGATTGCTGCATACTTTGAAAGAGATGATAGAAACTAGTTTTTGGTAAGCAATTTATATTTTTGTACCAAAATTCTCTGTACTGTTGGGTAGCACCTCGTTTACCATTTACATCAGTAAAATGCTAAAATTATGTACTTACTTCAAAGCTAATTCCCAAACAAATCTATAGTGTGGGAGCACTTCAAACTAAAATGACCACAAATTACTACCAAAACTCAAAAATAACTACAAGTGTAACTTACAACCTAAGGTTTATCAGAAGCGACCATGGGAAAGAGCTTGTAGTCACCAGAATAACTAACATTAAAAACTGAAAGTGACCTAATCTGTGATACCATATGGTCCAACTTAGAGCTTATGGTTTAAGTTTGGATTTTAAATTCTTTCTGGCAGTATTTTTTTGACTAGGACACTATAGAAAAATATATTTTTAGAGCTCATGTTTCTTGCCAAACCAAACAGGCAATCAGCAAGTCCAAAATGGAAAAGATATGCATGTGTAACAACATGCCTAGTTATTGATCTACGGACACAAGCAAAAATCCATTAAAGGATTCCTTTGTAAAGTATCATGTTGTTTGCAGTTTTTTTTTATTAAGTGCAGATAACTGTTCTTTCTACCATCCCATTGCTTGGACTATTTGTAAAGTTCAGTTACAAAGAGCACGACTGGCATTTGGTGTTAGGCTTTCCAATGAATTTGGGAATTGGTAGATGGAATTTCCTGGGGTTTAAACAATGCATATTTCTTCTAAATTTCTGTGAGTTTGTGCCTGGACTGACTCCAGAGTCCGACTGCACTACTTTTCAGATATTAATTACAGATCTTTTTCAATGTCCTGCAATAATGGAAAAACATTCAGTTCAGTTGCATTGCGTTAACAAGTACTGTTTTTGGACATTGCAAACATTTTACAATTCTAAAGTACATCAGCAGTAGCCACTAGGTTTATTGTATGTGCTACTTTGTTTGCATTTTTTCCAAATTCGTTTTGCCTGCTGTATTTTTACTCTACCAAATGTTCATGGATGGTATTTAGTTTTTTCAGAGATTTTTTGAACTGCTGCGTTTAGCAATCATATATCTAATAATCTAATAGATCCTAGTTGCTAAGTCAGTATCTTAGCTATTACCTTTATTTACATACTGACTTCTGAATGCATTCATTCTAAACAGTTAACTGTAACAACTTGAAAACAGCCCTCTGCAGGGAGGCATGAAAATTCTATCTGCTATCTTGCCACAATTTGGATCCAATACATTCTCACATAACTCCATCAGATACAACACTGAGTTTAAAGGAAATTATCATGTCTGAATTTTGTATGAACTACTATGAATAAATTATTGATCTCATAATATTAAGAGAATAGGTAAATAGATTAATAAATAAATAAACAATATATATTTATGTATCTATTGGCATAACATTTAACTGGGCTAGCGATGACTTCTCGTATATTAGTAGAAGCTGTAAATGTGTACTGGCATTTGGTTTTTAAATTCTGTCCAATCAGCTGACTTATCTTTCATTTACGATTAGTGTAAGTTATGGCAGTAGTCATGTTGGCGAGTTTGGTCACATGATTTGTGATTACTAACAAATGATCACTTATCATATCTTCTGCAACTCTTGACTATTTGATAACAGAATAGATGTGAGGGCCAACTTTATAATTCTGCATGTCCTACGGCTTGTTGACTGAAATGTTGAATTGTTGTTAATGTTGAAAAGTATTATTTCAACCATCCGTTGCCCCACAGTACATGTGTGCCTTGAAGTCTCAAATAAAACATTTCTTCTTTAGGCAATATTGAATCCAAATGTCCTTGCATATTGTAAACTGTAGAGAAGTAGATATTTGCTATTGTTTCAATTAGATTCTTTTTAAGTTGGATTTTTATCATTAACGTTTTATACTATTCTGTAATTTCTTATCCACAAGAACAACAGAAAGAGAATTGTGCATCAATGTCAACACTCCAAACTACCCCACCTTCAACTTAACAGTCTGATTGATACTTTTCTGTATGTAATCCTTAAATTTTTATTGTTTTCTCATATCCTCCCCCAAACCAGGTCTCTCTTTAAAGTCCATTATTTTATTTCTAGTCAGTCCTCTGACACTTCACTGCAGGACATTAACACTTTATTTCAGGATCAATCTTTGTTTTATTACTCATTCTATTCCCAATGATCCTTGTACATGAAAACTTCTTCCTTCTGAAGTCCTCAATTCCTGCTTCAACTCGACCAATGTTCGTGCTTCAACTCAACTTCTGCACAAGATCTCCATTTTTTATAAGGAATCTTTCCTACTCACACTGATGTTTAAGATAGTTGTCACTTTTCAATTTAGCACTGATTTGTTTTGACAGAACTGCTCTTCTTTACATTTCAAATAAATATTTTCAGATGATTAGGAAATTACCTTGTTTTGTTATCTACACAAATTACAGTTTGTCTTGAAAAACAATTTACAATTTGCTGTTTGTAACTTCTTTCATTTCCTTCGCACCTGCTTTTATTGCCATTATTAGGCCTAATTGGTGAATGTTGATAGTTGGTTTGCTACCTAGGGTTGCTACCTAGTTGCTTGTCTAGGGGCATGAATTAGTTTCGCCACAGTTTTTTAAGACAGTATACCAAATTTTAGAAAAATGTACGCCAATTTTTTGAGAGTAAATTTAAAGAAACTCAAAATTTAAGCCCTGAACACTGTCAGGAATCTTTCTGATTGTGTGAATTTAAATCTGAATCATAAATTCTTTTTTTTCAAATTTACTGCATTACCTTATTAATCTGTCAAATTACATGAGGAAATCTGATCAGCCCATTTGAAAAACTTACACTTTTTACATTTTGTTGTTATTCTTTGATCAATAGATCCTAAATTAAAATTTTTGAAGAGTTTAGATACTTTAAGGTTTTTAAAACTCTTCTAAATAACTTAATTAAATATGTGTGTGCTTCTTCAAAGTTTTAGATTATTTCTGTATTAAAAAATAAATTCAAACAATATAAGGAATCAGGAAAATATCATACAAGTATATAGATTTGCACAATTGTTTTAATAAATGCACTATACTTTTTTGTTTCTTTCACAACATTTACACACAAACTGGGAACTTTAAATGAAGTTCAGGTAAAATCTAACATTGCTATTCACTGTACTATAATAATAAAACCTATTGTATGACAGCACATTTACTAATGAATAAATACTTATTGCTTTAGGATTTCATAGTACAGCTAGTTAGTTTTAGCAACAGTGACTGACTGGCACACTTGAGGGGAATGTTACCACACGACTGAAACAATATGAATCAATTGTTACTCCCATTCTACCAATTTGACATTTCCTCTATTGTGTATCACTGGCCCACTGTTTGCTAAAACTGCCTAGTTATACAGTCGTGCATCCACTTATTTCGGAGTATTCATGAGTAGACGACAATGCAGCTAAACATTGTACGTTGAACATCAATATAGTTTACTTTGCAATATAATCAAACAAAAGTCTGTTACCATACTTGACAATGAACAAAAAGGTTTGTAAAAAACGAGTTGTTAATATTCAACTCCTACGATAACAAAGTTATTATTTTCTGAGGGAGTCTTAAAAACTTCGTTATGTAGTAGCCTACTAAATATAAATAAAAGAAGGTATGGAATCATACAAGGCTACACAATTTTAGAAATAAGAAACAAAAACTGAATTTGTCCACATTGACTATAAAACATGTTTTCAGTAGACTTTGCATTATTTTTATAGTTAAAGTAACATTTTTTCATTAAAAAAAATAAATAAACCTTTTTGTTGAGTTATTTTTTTTTTATTCCAGAATGTGGTAAGGAACTTTTAACACTTCATGTAATACACAGTGTTCTGTAACCTAATTATTTTGGCAAGCTTTAAAAGCAGACACATCAAATATCAGAACTTAATCAATGCATGCTAAAAATGTTCATTTCAATGAAATATATTAGCAAAAGATAAATTTATTTTATAATCACAATGCACAGAATATTATAAAATACAGTCATATGAAAAGAATGTTATGAAACAAAAATTAGTACATTACAAAAAGTATTCATTTAAACTTGTTTTTCTTAATCATTTTTGAGTGTATAAGCTTGTGTATGCTGTAAATTAAGTGTAAAATGGACATGTATGTAGAAGGAGTACAACTGTACCAAGCCCCAAATGGGTCTTTCTGTAAAACAATTTTAACAATAAATAATTTCAGTTTGGTTAATACAGCCAGTAATTTTTAATTTGCTTTCCTTAAATACCTTTGAAGGCATAAACCTATTATTGTTTTCATATTACAAAACATTACACAAACATTAAATTATTTCTCAAAAAAATATGGTTTGAAAGCTATCAACAGAAAAGCAACCTAATTTCTCAAAATCAGATTTTCCTCAATTTCTTCTTATCTCAAAATTAAAACTCAGTGTATCAAGTTGATAAAGTAGAAATTTACAGTTTAATTAAATGAAAAACCCAATGCCAGATTTACTCTTAAACCATTTTTTTTCATTTAAAATTTCTTATACTGACCTGAGTATACTCTGTGGTAAAAATTTAAATAGAATATTATGAACTTATTTAGAAAAATTATGTTCATTTTTAGTCAGCGTTTCAATAGCTTCCAAATCAGTTTTTTCTTCTTTTTTTTGAAGGGGTTAAAACAACCCTTATTTAATTTGTCTGGATACTTATGATCTACATTTGAACAGTATCATTATAGCAGAAGAGGAAGTGAAATTTTAAGTTTTTCAACTAAAAATAGGCTTTAAAAGTTTTCAAGCCTGTGATATAGAGCTGGTCCTAAGGTAAAAGAGAAATCAAGACCTCTAACCAATGTTTCACAAAAATCAGTTACCACAAGTCTCCAGCACACCCACACACGTGTGCACGCACATGCACACCCGCGCACATACACACACACACACACAAATCTAAGTAAAAACCAATTTTTTTGATTCAGGACATGAAAACATGTTTATTACAATTTATATACAGAGAGTGCCAAAAAGGCTAAGCAAGTTAGTGGTGGGGATTAGAGTGATGATGAGCCTACATGATGCCATTTCAGTAGCCATGGAGCTGTGGTCAGGTAAACATCATGCATTTGTTATTGAGGCATTTTTTAAAAATGGTGAGACACGTCGTTACTCAGCATCAGTTCCGTCAGCACTTTAATGTGGATCAAAGAGGACGCGTTTCATCTCGTAACTCAATTTTGTTATGGGTGAGTAACTTTAAAGCTACAGGTTCAGCCTCAAAACGTAAGTAGACAAGCCGTCCAAGGTCAGTCAGGACATTATAAAATGTTGAGCGAGTGAGACAAGCTGTGGAAGTCAGTCCACGGCGGCCGGCTCGTAAACAAGCTGCTGCCTTGCAAATGACTGATCGAACAGTGAGACGAATATTGTGTTTCAATTTGCATTTTCATCCATATAAAATAGTTATTATCCAGCAGTTGAAGCCACACCCACTGACTATGCAAAGTGGGAAGCATTTTCAGAGTAAATGATTGATTTAATGATTGAAAACAAAATTTTAATAATGAGCAACAAGCACATTTTCATTTGGACGGGTATGTGAATAAACAAAATTTTCGTTATTGGTCGGCTACAAATCCTGAAGCACTGCATGAACATCTTCTGCATAGTCCCAAGTTTACTATGGTGTGGAGTAACAAAAAGTTGTGTCATTGGGCCATACTTTTTTGAGGATTGTGGTCAAACTGTTACGATGAATTCACAGCAATACCTGTCAATTTTAAATAACTTCATGATCCCTGAAATTCGGAGAAGACGCTTAGTTCGCAGAAGGGTTTGGTTTCAACAGGATGGGGCAACTTCCCATACAGCCAATGTTGTGATGGCCATTTTGAGAAAGTTTTCTGGCCACGTTATCTCTCATAATTAGGATATTGTTTGGCCTCCTCGCTCTCCAGACCTGAGCATCTGTGACTTTTTCTTGTGGGGTTTTCCTTAAAGGCAGAATATACATAAACAAACCCTCCACACTGGCAGAACTGAAAGAAACCATTAAGCCAAGAAATCACTAAAATATCTAAGGAAATGTTAAGAGAAGGTGTTTGGCAGCTGGAAGAATGCACGGCGAAAGATGGGCATCATTTGAAAGACGTCATCTTCAAATCTTAAAAGTTAAAATCTGTTGTTCTTTCATGTTTTATCATTAATTGACATGTACACCTTGCTGTTATAAATAATAAAAGAGTTTGTATCATTTAAAATTTTTCTGTTGTTTTGATTTAAAAACCGTCAGATCTTTTTGCCGCTCCCTGTATTTTTGTTGATCGTTACCATAGTTTCAGTAGAGAGAAAGTAAGAGTTGTAACCTAGATTACACTAACATTAGGTTTTGTTTTGGTGTTATTACATCAATTTAGAATTTCCCTTTCAGTTCTGTATTCTTAAGTGTACTTCATAAAAACTTCTCATTCAACTTTAAACATTTCTTGATAAAAAGTAAACATCATATGATATACAATTTGACTGATATATGTTCCATATCCAATCGAACTATTTGTGTAATATTAAATGTAATTGTTTTAGAAGGATGTTGTGAGGTGGGTTGTGGTGGTCAAAGAAAACAAAAGGTTTTTGAGTTTATCTGTAAGTACAAAAATCAGTATTTTGCCTATGAGTATAATGCCCCCTGTGTTTGGTGTTTTAGTAGGATTATCCATCAGTGGAAAACTACTTTTCGCTCCTGTTAACTCCTTTATTGTATTTTTCGCCTACACACATTACAATTAATATTTATTTTTTTCATGTAAGTGATGAGTCAATTTATTAGCTTTAATACTATGTTGAATTTAAATACTAGCTTTAATATATTAGCTTTGGCATTATGTAGCTAGTTCTTCATCAGTACCAATCACATGCTTATACTGAACTGGTATGAATCAATGACTAACTGCTAGTTGTAATCAAAAAAGAAGCTTATTGTATGAGATCAACAGACATTCTAACTTGTTAACTAGAGTAACTAAGCTATTCAAGGTTATAAAATTTATCTTTTAAAACAATACTATCATATTTATAAAAACAAAAATTAATTATTCATTTTGACCACATAATTCGATCATACACCAAAAAAAAGTAGATAGTGACAAGTTTCTAAGTGTAAAACTATCTTTGCAAAGATTTTGTAAAACGATCTTGTTCCTTTGTAGAAACAAAATCAATTGGGAGTGCATAAGACCACACCATCAAAATCAAACATCTTTATTACACACTTGTTTTTCCCAAGCCTGTATGAAAATTTCTACTCAGGCCAGATCAGAAAATATTTAGCGTTAACTAACCTAACTTATCCTATACAGAAAAGATTATTACTCTGACAACAATTACCAGTACAGTATCAAAACATACATTAAACACTAAAATATCATTTTTATCTTTGGTAAATGTTCAGGTTTAAATACAATAAATAATTTTAACAATAAAAAACAATAGCACTGAATATAAAACTGACTAACTTTGTTCTTTAATCAAATAAATGCTAAAGAAAGACTAGATTGTAGAATAATAAATAATATTCTATAATTAAAATAATTAAAGAAAATAATGTTAACAATATAAAAATAAAATAACGAACAAAGCAACACCATAAAACAACAAAAATATTATGAAAATCGATTATATGTGTATAACAACTAAAATACCAAACTTATGACACATTTAATAATAAGCTTAAAAAAATCAACCAGATAAAAGAACTTTTACAGATTTCAAAAACAAACATAACTCGTAAATTACAATAACTTGTACATAATTTGTAAATTATGTATTGCAGTAAAGTTTTAAAAGATAAGCTATTTTAATATTCAGAATGTCAGATACATTTAAATATACATGACTTTCTATTGTGAACTTTTGCTTTAATTAGAATAACTTCAAGATCACAAAATTTTGGCACTTATCTATAAGTGTATTTACTGTTTAGAATTAATACCATTAATACTGAAATGGCAACATTGCTTAAACTGGTTATGAACATTTCCAAATACAAATTGCTACATTGCCACCGAAAAACATGTACAATAAACTTTTACATTCATATGAAATTTCAAATCCAAAGCCTTCACCAACAACAGCATGCCATGAGGGCCCAAACTTTTTATCCATCATATCTTTGATCATTCTTGCGGCTGCCTGAAAATAAAAAATTTTAAATTTCATTATATAGTAGACACCCTTTAGTTCCACCTCAATCGGATCAGCCAGCAACCTACAAATCAGTTGTACCTACAGCTTCGCTGTTATCAATGTCTGGCATCACAGCTTCAACTGCTACTGATTTTATATTTAATATTTATTTGTTTAAATTATGTTTATAATTAAATCCAATAATAATTGATTCAATAAATAATAAACTATAATTTACACCATTATATTACATCCAGCCCAGCTAGAACAAAATGTTAAGACTATTACTACTGCAAGAAAATAGGTAACTTTCTTTAAATATTTTTCTTTGCAAAAAACGATTAATTAATTGTATTAAATAATAAAAACAAAAAAAAATTAGGAACTTAATACGGTTTTTTATGAAACTAGTATTGCATGAATAACCTAACATGGTTTTGTATTAAAAATTTATACTTATACTTTGTAATAAGTGTTACAGAGGATATAGCATAAGATTGTGATATCACACATGAACAATATCTCGGTGGGTGACTTGGTGTAGTAAATCTACCATGCTACAGCAATGTAAATGGCAATAACAACACTATACTGTACAGTAACATTAAAAATAGCATAAAATCACAAGTTATCGTAAAAAAAATTAATCTTCTGCAGGTGAATATCTCTTAATCTAATAATAAAGTATATAGAAAAAAATGTTTAAAAAGCATTCATCAAAAACTGGTTTAATGTCACAAATACGTAAAAGTAGCAATAAGATCAATAACACAACTGGATTAATACAAACCAACAATTACTTTCAACATCCATTACTTCAATTTTTAAGATCAATAACTTCATGAAACGAATGTGATTTGATTTAAGTTATCACTTCTGTGACTTTCACTGTCACGTTTCATTTTCAATTTATTTCAACTGGATGTAACTTTAAACTGCAGAAATGTCTGTATTTCATTGATTGTAAGTCACTGATTACAGACAATTTTTATGAAACATTACAAACTGATAAGAAAAAAATATTTTTGTAAATCAATTTAAATACATATGTACTGTACTTACCTAAAAATACAATGATGAAACACTAAATTAAACCTCATTTAGTAGACATTGAGGTCTAAATTAAACTTCAGGATTATGTGCCTAATATTATAGTAGTTAAAATAAGGTTAATTAATAATAAAAGTTCATATTTCAATAAAAATACTATAATTGAAGAACAACACTTTTAGACATTGTCAGAAATCAGAAATCATTAATCATTATCATTATTGACATTATCCAGATTTTCCCATAAAATGTCATTTTCAAAAACACACAATTTATCAGTTATAAAATATTTCTCGAATGATAACTGCACTAAATCCAATGATATTTTATACCCTGCACTTGAAACCCATTCTGCAACTGTAGATGCAGATGCTTTCTTAATCTTGCCAGTAAGTATGACAGGCAAGCTTTCAATAAAAAAACCCCGCTTTATACTCTTGTTGCATATAGTCTTTGAAAGGTTTATTTACTGAAATGTTAATTTCAGATAATCTGGATAATGTCAATAATGATAATGATTAATAATGTCTGATGATGTCTAAAAAGTGTCGTTATTCAGTTATAGTGATTTTATTAAAATAAGAAGCAGTTGAAGTAGGGTAGTCATTTCAGTTGGAATCTATACCAAATCACATTTTTTCAGATTTTTTTTTATTTTTACATATGTAAGGCCTTTAAATACATTAATAATTGCTATGTTATTGGGATTCCAAATGACACTGACCCAGTTGTTCATCATTTCTGTTGACATGCATCACTTTTTTTGCATAATTGGTTACATTTTTTGGGATTTTATCATTGTTGCCTATTTGGCTGAATGCATAGTTACACCTCTTATGAAGTTCAATATTATTATGTTGGAAGCTCAAAAGTTTTGCTTTAAAATCAGCTAGAAGTTTTTGACAAAAGGACAATGCCATAGAGATAGACTCTGATGACACATAAACCTCTTGTAGCCTTAAATAAATTTATCTGTGATTTGTTGCTGCTTCCATTGCTTTTAAATGCATCATTTGATATGTTACTGGTACTTCTTTCTTCTAGTATCAATCACAAATTGTAAGATGGTTTCATCAACTGCAGGATAGTGACCTTTTTTTAGGTCCAGTAAAATATTTTAACCTTACTGTCCTTACTCCATCTGTGATTTGCTCACTTATTATAAATTTTCATTCTGAAGCGCTGTTTCCACTTTGTTCAGTAAAATAATTTTTCGTGTCATTGCTGCATCATAAAATACTCTTTTTTAAGACATTTTATGTACCACATATTTTAAAATATTTCTTTTCCCAAAAAAAACAAATATTCAAATGAAAACACTCATAACTGTTTTGGCAATTTTAAACTAATAACAAAATACCAATAGCAATGGCCACAAAATAACAGAATACTAGAAGGGGGGATACATAGTTGATTTTATTTCTAGAGAATTACCTAGGACACTTTCGACATCAAATTTAAGACAATATCGATAAAAATCAACTCTTTTCATTAACAAAGTAGGGAAAATGTACTTCGTAGAATCAATGTAATATGATATTTCTTACTAGATTAAAATTGAAATGGCAGGAAGTTAGTCTCACAACAGTTCTAAGTAACATATACCATCATTTGTCTAAACCTAACCTAGCCAAATTACCTCATTATTGGCAGCATGTTTTTCACAAGCTGTAACACACAGTTCCATTGCTTCAGTCTTCATCTCTTCACCCATGTCACAGTTCTGAAATTAAATTAATAGTAATTTAATAATATTTTCATTCTTAAAATTCTTTATGATTTTTTAAAAATTTAATCCAGTATAATCAATGTATTTTTGTAAATTTAATTTTTTTTAACATTTGGTTGTGATTTGAATCAGGCTGTCTTGTAAAACCAGCAAGTTTTGCGTACAAATCTTTAAACTTCACAATTTGAATAATGTAGGTTAAGAGCCTAGTTTTAAAGTTTTCAGTTTTTTTACATTAACTACAAGGCAAATTGATTATCTTACAATGTACCAAAGAAATATAAATAGTTACGATGGCTATCTAGAAAGTAACTTACATTTTGGGCTAATGTGGCAAGAGGCATTGCGGTGGTTTGGGCGTTGCCTCCCTCAGCACACATCCAGCTATGGTAGGATGAGATTAACGATGCTTCTGGTTAGTGAACCATACATTTTTAAAATGAATGCTGCAATTGAAAATCTCACTAGCTGTGAAGTGCGACTAATTATCAGGTTTTTGTTAGCAGAAAACAACACCCCAATATGAAATTCATCGGAAACTTTGTAAAGTGTACAGAAGTAAGTACACATGAGTGAAGAATGAGTGAGGCAGTGTGGCTCTTATGTTTAAAAACAGACGCATGTAAGTTTACGATGAAGACCAAAACAGCCAACTAAGCACTGTGAAATAGAATCAGAAATTTTGTGAAAACCATGACTTTACAATTTTGAAGCTCTCCTTTGAGTTTTCTTACATTTCACAAAGTTTATTGTACGAAACTGTAAAAGATAATTTAGATGACCATATGTTTTGTGCAAGATGGGTACAAAAATCCTTGTCGTAAAAACAGGACCTGGCAGCATCATTGACATTTCTAAAGGCCTACAACAAATATAGTGACTAAGTTTTTGATCTCTTTGTACCTAGGTAAAACATTTCAATTGTAAGACAAAAAAAACAGTCAATGACACAATTAATTACCTCAGAAAAGCAAAGACATTTTTGCAGATACCTCATTTTTACTCTTTTATGGGTTGAACATTGCAAAATCTTCTTAGTGAGCGTCTATATTGCAAAAAAACATATCCTCAAAATTTTAAGCCTCCAGATTTAGTAGTTTTTGCTCTGCATTAAGTCTATGTCAATAACTCAGGACTATTTACATATACAGAACAGATATAGTGCAGCAAACTATGTTTGAACACACAACTTCAATTATGACTGTTACGTCTCATCAAAGCCTATATGACCAATAAATTCTGTGATTTTTGAAAAATATACACGATTTTTTTTTCAAAATGGGGAGATAGCAACACATAGCCTACGTTATATTACCTCGATACTTAAAGACATTTTTTAAACTAATTTTAATTAGAATCTTTTAAACCGATTTTGAGACAATTTTTTTTAATTTTTGCATGTACAAAACCATTAAGTCTTAAAAGCAAAATTTTTGAAAAATTTTAAAAATTGTCCTGAATTGGTTTCATGTAAATCTATATCATTACAAAAATTAATGTACTGTATAATTGTACTATATTCAATTTACTAATGAAAAAAAAATGTATTACAAAAATACTAGCTGTCCAAAGTTAACCAAAGCTAACAGCAAAGTTAATAAGCTGACTGATAGCCAAATATAACTTAATAATGTGTAGGGCCTAACAATATGCCTACCCCTACTTGGTTACATCATTATGAATTAGACGATAGACACAATCAGCTTGTTATGTGTGCTTTGATATATTTAGTATTTTCCAATATTAAACCGTTTGGTAATTTTATTAGCATCACATAGGGATGAGTTTAAGTCTATAAATACTCATAAAAATTCAGTAATTATTTACTATTTGGCTTCATTAGAAACCTTTTCAGTATTGAGATATATTGTTTATTTTTGTTTGCTAGCAATAGACTGTTATATATAGAGTTCAATCAACAACATAAAGAAACAAAAGATAAAAAGACTATCTTATCTCACACCCACAACTGTATGGTACAGTGTCAATAAGAAATTTTGTGGATTTAGGGCTTACTTAGAAAAATTAGTACACAAAACCAGCTTACTTTTAAATAATATATCTATAATATATTCAATATAATATCTACAAATTTCATGAAATATTTATCTTTAAATATTACAATGAAGTAAAATTTACCTTCCAAAATATTTGTAAATAACAAAAAAGGCTAATGACATAATCCTCCATTAACACACTAAGTATATATTATGTATGAACCCATTTATAATAGTAAAATTTTAGGATAGCAAGACTAATGATATCCAATAGCTTTTATTTTTTCCTGAAAGAAGGCCTGTTTACCTACTTATTTTTCTTCAATAAAATGATTGGTGCTCTCTTAAAAAATGATGCTGTAAATTGGTGCTCTCTTAAAAACTGATGACGTAACATTTTTTGTTTCATTGATATTTCTATGTCATTAAATAGTCATAACAAACTTTGTCCAAATGAAGCAGTACAGCAGTTTTAAAAAAATAGTCCATGTTAATTTTACTACAGCAAAATTTTGTTATAATAAATAGGAATTACTATGTATCATGGAACAAGATTACCACTACAAAGGAACGACAAATACCTTGAAATGAAAATGGTTGTGAAACATTTAACTTAACTAAAATTTAAATAAACGCAAAATGTAGTGAGAAAGTGTAGCCTTTGGAGTAAGTATAATTAAACGTACAATTTAGTTATCAAAATTTTATATATTTTACAGTATCATACAATTTATTAAGAATAAAGTTTGTTAAACCTATTTATTAAGAGTTTTTTACTGTCAAATGGACCTACCATTGTATTAAGAAAAAGTAGCAGACTTACTCCAGGGTCAAAATTTAAAAATCTGAATAACATTAGTCACTCTGTTAGAGTTAACTATAATGTTTTCAGATCTTCAAATAATTATCATTTCTGATAATAGTATTTATGTTCTAGGTTGTTTTTTTTTTAAATAACGATTTTTGAATATTTTTTGTTTTATTTTATACCTTATTATCTAATTAACACATATTCATGCTTGGACAATAACTTTTTACAGATTACTTACGAATTTACCGTTTTTACGGAACTATGACATCATTGGTGTCATTAAACATATTAAATTTCATCCATGGATTTACACTTATTATTATCCACACACTTATTATCCATGCATGCAAGTGGATTACACTTATTATCCATGCATGTTATTATTGTATTAACTTATTACAAGTTAACATGTTATTACATGTACTTACTACTCATGAACGTTAGACATTCTGACATCCTAAATGTTAAGGCTTATTACTTTTTTCACTGGTTATTCTTGTAATGAAAACATTGTTAAAATGGCATCCGTTAATTGTGAACTAAGTGATTTGCCTTTTTTTTTGTCAGGTTTACCAACCAACAACCGTGTCAGTTAGATCACTAAAGTTTTTTTTATCATTTTAGTGATCAAAACCAGGTTACCTGCACCTAGTTTAATTAAATAGCTTTTTCACCCAACAACCATAACAGTCAGGTCATTTAGTTTTTTTTAATAAAGGTGTTTTTATCACCCAACAACTGTGTTAGTTAGGTTTACTACCTTTTTTTTTTGGTGTTTAATGTCTGACTATTGTGCACACTTTGGCTAATGCAGACGATGGGATGATTTATAGCGTATGAAAATGCCAAACCCTCGCCGGGAATCGAACCCGGGTCCTCGGGGTGAAAGCCTAATACGCTATCCACTAGGCTACCGAGTCGGCTTAGGTTTACTACCTAACAACCGTGTCAGTTACTGGTACTTACAAAAAAGGTCTTTTTTTCATTTTAGCTATCAAAAACATGCTGCCTTCTTTCACGTAGCAATTTTGAGGTTATAAGGGTTACTTTTATTTTCAATTTTTATCAACAAACTTCATAATAGAAAATCTCATGCTTTCCACGCTTTTATATTTTGAATTATTGCTTTTGGCCATGTAATAAAGTGGTTTAGTAAAAAAATTACCAAAAACCGAAAACAACCTACACTGCACATTTACCCTGATAAGAAACACAAAGATGACTGATATTATAAAAAATGATAATGTAAATTATAATTATAATTAAATTACAATATAAAATGTTAACTTAAAAGTATTAAAATTATGTTTACTGAAAAAGTACATTCTTCATCAGAAGTCCTAACTTCTGATTTTTGAAACAACACAGCCGCCTCAGTGGCCTAGTAGATAGCGTACTGGGCTTTCACCCCTAGGACCCGGGTTCGATTCCCGGCCAGGGCTTGGTATTTTCATACGCTGTAAATCATCCCATCGTCTGCATTAGCCCAAGTGTGCACAATAGTTGGACGTTAAACTCCAAAAAAAAAATTTTTAACAAAAAAAACTTGAAAAATGTCACCAACCCCTAACATACATATCTAACGTATCTGGGATAGTTCAGGCAAAAGTATATTTTAAATTTAAAATGTTTTAACGAAAGACGTATACTCACAAAAAATTCGAAAAATCGTGATAGTACGAACATAGATTCTTGTTCAAAATAAATAAATAAATAGCCTGGACTATAAATAAAATACCATTTATTGTTTTACTACCTAACAAGGTTTACGTACCCTAACTAATGGATAGGTATGTACTATTTTCTTGCTTTCTTCTTCTTTTTTTCCTTCAGTTTCAGCCATTTTTACATTCTAATAATCTAACTGAGCTAAGTATAACATTATTTAGGTTATTCGTTTATTATTCCTCCATTATTGTTTATATTGAAATCCTTCGTTACCAAACCTATGCCTTTTAAATTTTACATTCGTTTTCAATACAAATTAATTTATCTTAGGTTTTGAACATTTTTTGTTTTGTTTTCAAAGTTAGTGATTTTTTCATTAAACAAATATTAAATTATAATCAATCTATGAAATACAAGCTATGAAATATTATCATGTATTTGCAATTAAATTCTGTACTATACCCCAAATACACTTATAGTTCATAGATAAACTAAATAGAAAATTTGAAAAGTTATGTTGTTATAAAGAAGGTTTGGGACTTTGGAGAGAATGAAGCATCTAGAAGCATGAATAATATTAGCCTAATTTAACAGTAATACTATAAGTCAACTGCTTAGAAAACGGCCTGTTAAGAACACTAGTGGGATAGAGAGAAAAAAATGTGCTAGTAAAAAGATCGAGTCCTTTCACCACAACTCCCTCATCCTGTCTTTTACTATTGCTGACTAGTATCGATTTAGTACAAGTTTAACGTTTAGCTTACAACAAACCTTTTCCGTCATTTAACTGGTAACTGGTACCATGCTATTGTACCAACTTTATTGAAAATGTTTTTTCCTTGAAGTGATTAAAATTGTGTTAGGTCTTGCACTTTAGTTAGTATTATGTGAAATATCCAGCAACTATACCATACTTGTTATTATTAAATCAGAACTTGCCATCTTCAAATGGAATTAAATGGAAAAAATCTTACACAAACGTTGTTTCAGCAGTATACAAGGCCAAATTTCAAAAACATAAATCAATGCATTTGGCGAAAACTGTGTACACTCATCATCATTAAACCAAATGCCGTCATCTTGATATGGAAGTGATTGATAAAAAAAAGTCTTACACATACATCATTTCTGGTTTTTGAAGAAATTAATAGGTTTGGCCATAACTGTATAAGAAACAGTCAAGTTGAAACAAAGACCTATCTTAAAAACTTGGATATTTTTCAACACTGATTATTGAGTGTTGACAACTACATTATTGTATATTAGACAGGACTTTTTCAATACAGATAACCACAAATTGTTTGGTTGTCTACATTTACTAGAAATAATTTGGAAACTCATTAAACTGTTGTTTTTTTAGATACTTTTGTGTGTGTGTTTTTTTGTTTTTTGTTTTTGTTTTTTTTTTAGCTATAGTTGATATATTCTAAATTCATAAAAAACTTGTTCTAAGAAACACTAAAAAAAAAGACAATTTTGTCCAGTTATGTAGTAAGTACCGATTTTATTCTTCCTTAATAAATAAAAGATTCTTGTTGATACCACCAATAATAAATTTAATTTTGTTATTATGTTTAGATTTTTTTTAGTTTAGTTTTTGTTCTTATTTAATAACAGATGGGTCAAATTTATAATAAGATCTTTATATTTGTTTACCAATAATGATTAGCCTATTATTATTATTTGTTGTTTTATTTTGTATGTAGTCAAGAAATAACAGAATTTAGTATCATAATAAAATTAAAACTCTTTGGCTATTTGATGTCACAATCACATTTGGTGTAGGTTTGCACTATGTAATTACAGAAGTCTGTTATGCATTGTAATATATATTCAAGCAAATCCTGCCATGCACAATCAACATTGGCAAGTATACTTGTCATCAATCAAAGGCCACCATCTTGAAAGGGGAATGAATAGGAAAAAATCTTACACATACTTCACTTGGACTTTATGCAAGGTACCTTCATACTAAATATCAAAGCAATTAGTTAATGCATTTGGCCAAAATTTGTGTAACAAACATATAAATCAAATGCCAAATGGTTAATTTGACACAGAAACCGCAATTCATTTGGCCAAAAATTGGTATAAATATTCTCTTAATGATTGAAAACAATTCTCTTAACATAAAGTAATACAATTATTCTTTATTATTGTTTATGTATAATATAGTAACGTTATTTTGAGTGGAGAGGCATCTTAAAAGACAAAAACTTATCAATGTTACTACATATAATCTTAAAAACAATATTTGTAATAAAAATAAAATGTGTTTTTATTCGCCTATTTTAAATTTAATAGGCTATACAGTGATACTTTCCTCAAAGACATTTCTTTCTGATTAGTAGGCAATTTTTAATCCTAATAAAAGATATTTTTATATTCCTGGACCAGGATCATGCTTTTCTGGGCTTTGTAGTATTTTTAAATAACACACATACCTAAAAAAACATGGACATGAAATTGATAGCCAGTGGGTCAGTTGAAATTTCCAAATAAGGAAAATAAGGGAGCATAAGATGTCACCATTTTCTAGGAAATTGTAGATGTATGGAAATATACAATGCAATATCTGCTTGGTAATTACATGTAAGTTTACTTCCTGGAAACTAGGTTTTTTTATACATACAGTTTTTTTTACAGCAATCAGCAGTGTCCTTTAGGAATTTAGATTGAATACATTTGACCATTAGAACAGTTTCATCTGTAATATAGTTGTGATGTTTAACTTTAAACAAAAAATTTGAAGTTATACATACACTGGAAAAACAAAAACTGAATGTGCTTGATTTAGCTACAAGATTTCAAGTTTGAAAGACCCAAATCAGTGAAATTTTAAAAAATATAAAAAAATCTTAAATTGTGGTTGGAAGAAAATGTAAGAAGTATACATTCATTCCTCAAAACAGAAGGTCTTGCAGTAGACAATTTAAGAAATGAATGGCTTTGTACAACATGATCTGAGGATATTAGAATCTCTAGCTCATTAATTCAGGAAAAAGCTTTAAAGATAGCTTAGGAATTAGGAGATAGTGATTTTAAAGCATCAATTGGTTGACCTGTTCTAGAAGCAATGTTACATTCAGAAATGTGTGTAGGGAAGTACGATCAGTGGAAGAAACTGCAGTTCTAAAATGGAAAACAAAATCATTAATGATGTGCGAGGGTTATAAAGAAAAAACATTTTCTATTGTGATGATACTGAACTATTTTTACATGCTTTACATAGTAAAACAAGTATTAAAAGATGAAAAATGTATAGAAAGTAAAATTCCAAAGGAAAGACTTACTATATTGCTTTGTTCAAATATGGCAGGAGATTTTGAAGAACCATTTACCATAGAAAAAACTGCAAAGTATAAATGTTTTAAAGAAATTGATTTGCATTCCTTGTGTATAGAATTGTAGGAACATGGATGACAAGTGATATATTATGACTGAATGGCTAAAGACATTTAATCATAAAATGGGACTGCACAATAGGAATGTAATTTTGTTTCTAGACAAAGTGCCATTACACGCCAATATAAAATTAACAAACACAACATTAGTGTTCCTTCGTCCAAATACCACTTCCTGTTGCCAATCTCTAAATGAAGGAGTTATAAACAGTTTCAGAGTTTATTGTAGGAAAAGAGTTCTCAGACATATTTTGTTCAAAATAAAGAAAACTATATCAACTGTTAAACTATGCAAAAATATTGTTATTTTAGTTGTAATTTTGTGGATATGCTTGGCTTTAAAATAGGATTAAATCCAATACAGTTAAAAACTGTTTTATTAAATTTGGTTTTGTCAATAGTGAAAACATTATTGACATTGAAGTTAATGAGTTAAACAATGTAATTCAACAATTTGGAGAATCCATTGAAGAATACAAATTGACTGACAATGCTCTTTGTACTGACTAATCAATCGACATCAGAACTCTTGTTGCAGATTTTCACCCAGCAGCTTCATTTGAGAATGATACAAAAAAAATGATGATGTACCAGTGGCTGAAACTACAAATCTAATTAGTAAGGAAGCTGCAAACGAGGTGATGAAACTTAAAAATTACTTTTTAAATACACAGGGCACAGGGGTTTATTTAATTTTTGAACTCAAACAGCATGTTGAAAGTACTTTAACAAAAGACTATATTAAACAAACACATTAAATTATGGATAATTTTTTTCAAAAAAGTTATTGATTAAATTAGTGGGAGTAGTACTGAAGTAAATATTTTTTTTTGATTATTGTTTAATTGTTTACAAACATATTCCTTACGTAATTTGATTTTCTCCCTTTTCAAATTTATATTTTCCTAATTTGCTTATTTGTTTATTCATACTATAATACAAAATCATTAATAAGTAAAAAATATATCTAATTTATAAATTAGTGTTTTATTGTGTATTTGTGAGATTAAAACCACTGGTGATAGTTAATAGGCATTGTTATACTATAAATACTTTGATAACACGGTAGACAGTCATTAAATAATACCAATGTTCATTTCACTTTTATTATTGAACGTATATGCATTAAAGTAATGAGCTTTATTATACAGTAGCTTTATTATAACTGCTATTTGTGATTCCTCAGTGACAAAAAGTGATGACGTAAATAGAGTACATGTACTATACATATAAAATACTGTATTTTGTTATTTTGTTAATGAACATATGACTTTGGTTCAACATTAAATTTTCTGAATGCTTTAAATATTGTTACAAGATGTTTTTCTGGTGGTGTATGATGTGTTATCAACCAACCTATATAACTGCCCTCTCTCAATAGCGGATAATATATGTGGTCTGAGCAGTGTCCATTATTATGAAGTTTCTCTGTAGTAACAAAAAAGAACATTACATTATTAATAAAAAGCATAATGATAATATTAAAATGAAAAGTAATTAATACAACCATGATGACTACTATTATTTCATTATCAAAGGCTGCCTATTTACTAAAAGATATTTATATAAAGATTTGTCAGAGATATTTAAAAGGTAATTTACACCCAGTGCTAAATTTGAAGTTTACAGATTTTTTTTCACTACTCCATTATACCTAAACTTTGATTTTATATTAATTATGTTCTAATGAGGAAAAATAAAATGTAGTTCACCGCCTTTTCAGTATCAAAAATAACAGGAACAGCCAGGTCAAAAATATATAGACATTTCAGTATGGTAATGGGTGCCAATAGTGTACATTGAGCTTACCCTAATTTTGCATAATTGGCCTAACTATGTTCAGTATAATGATCTGCCTTCCCTAGCTTCACTTAGGCTTAAATGGCCTAACCCTGCTCTAACCCAATTATTTCAAGCACCACAAATAATTATTTTATATAATTTGAGTATGAGATTTGATGCACAGTAATTATTATAAAGAAACTACAGTAAAAATATGTTAACACACTTTTATTTTACTAAAAAATATAATTAATTATTTATTTAAACATTAAGTAATAAATTAACAATAATTTTGTTTTATTTAAATACAGTAGTTTGATTTATAATAGGAGATAGCAGCTTTAAAAAACAACTGGAACCTATAAACATAAATTTTATTTACTTATTTTATAAAAAAAGTAAGTTCAATGAAATACTTCCTGGTAGAAGCACAATAGTAAAATTAAAATTAGCTTAAAAATAATTATTTACTGCATCTACAACTTCTCTGTTTAGTCGTCTTAGTATCAAATAATTCCGCCAGGTTACACTAGGTTGACTGAGTTCAGAAAAACTGGGTAGGTTTACAAACTCGTGCTATTCATGTTGTTTCGAGTAATTATTGCAGTTAAGTGAATAAAGAAAAGTATTTACTTGTACTCGTCAGACACATGTAGCCACGGAAAAACGCAGAAATCGGTGTGAATAAGTGAAAGTAAATACTCAGGTGGCAAGTTGTACTTTTAGAAGGTTACGTTACCTGACCCCAAAATTGTCAGAGTTAAGTTGTAATTACCATGATTAGAGCTTACTATGTTCATGAACGTGACTTTAAACATTCCAGAAATCAAAATATTCGTACGTTTTTTTATTGAAGAGAACAGCGAAAGTCGGGAAAAAACGCTATCACCAAAGAAAAAGATGAAAATATTTCTAAGGTACTTAAGTGACCCTGGATTTCAAAGTAATGTTGCAATTGATGTTGAGGCAGAAAGAAGTTCGGTTTGTAAAACTGTTTCAATTGTTTGTAAAGTGGAGAAATTTCCTGATTGGATAAAATTCCCATTCAGTACTGTTTTGATGGACCTGGCCGAGGCTGTCTGGAGTTCCAAATCCCACATTGCAACAGTAATTGGTGCCATCGACTGCACCAATGTGAATATACTCAAGCATATCTTCTATTTGGAAACTAATGTGTTTTCCGAAATGGCAACATTTTAATAAGTATTCAGATGGCTGTGATACAAATGAAAGAATTATTAGTGTTGACGCTCAATGATCGGGAAGTGTTCATGACGGCAGGATTTATCGTCTGAGTAGTGTACAAGAGGTTATGCAAAGATTTAAACGGCGATGTTTGTCTCCTTAGTTCACAATGGGCATATCATCACGGCTTGCCTACCAACTCCATATGATCATACCGTGACCGACAGTTGAACTTCATTCATTCTCAAGAAAGATGATTCTATTGAGTGGGATTCTAGTCAAATTAAACGTCGTTTCTCCACCTTGCCGAACCAAGTAAGATTAGCAATAGAAAAATCATCTAATTACCAAAATCAATAATCAGCTGTGCTGTCTTTCACAATAAATTCGAACATTTAAATGGCGGTTGGGATTATGAAGAACATTTCGAAAATAATGACGAGACAACAATGACCACAGTGTCGACGTTATTATGAAACCCGAATCCGACGACGAGGGCAACAAAAACGAGTTCAAATAAATTTTCTATGATAAACCTGAAAACTCCTCTTTTAATGGTATTAAGCCATGTATTTCAGTAAGTATGTTATAAAACTTACAATACTTTTCATCATTAAAGTTCTATTCCTTGAATACGTTTAACCTCGCACGTGCATGTAGTACATTAGAGTATCGATTAAAAGTCACCCTTTTAACCGTCAGTTTCTATTAACCGTCAAAACACGGTCCATTCTGTTACCTAACATTTTTTAACAATATTTCACAGTAATTAAGTTGTAATAAATAGTAAAAGTAATCTTATATATATATATATATATATATATATATATATATATATATATATGTGTGTGTGTGTGTGGGGGGGCATAAAATACAGTACCTAACACTATGTGCCACCCAAGCAATCACTGATAATTGAAAAATGAACGATCTTATCATCTAGTGGAATTAAATAGAAAAAACTTTAAATAGTGTCAACAAATTAGGAAAGTGTGTACGAATTTTTCTATTGAAGGATAAACACTCTATTTACGATAATACCATTCAGCGTATAAGTCGATCACGTTACGTAAGTCCTCCAAGTGGCGTGCGCTCTTCTCTCGCGTATTTAATGAATACTTGTTGAAACCTTAAACACAGATAATTTACTGTATGTGTAAACTTGTTCACGGACCTATGTATGTAAGCTTTGTGTAATATATAATTAGAGTGTAATAGAAAATTCTATAGATTTACTACCAAAATAACAGTAATAAAACATTCTGTGTTATTCACAAAGTTTAGTATGTTATTTTTATTGATAGCCGAAAGTACGGGTGGTCTTTTCCTGTTATCCGCCTGTTCTGTGATCCGTCACCCTAACGGTCCCGAAAATGGCGGTTAATCGAGACTGTACTGCACTGTATTACTATACGAACTACCTTAACAGCGCGCGTTGGCGGTTAGATTAGATTATACTTATATAATACCAAAATATAAACCTATCAGATTTATCAATCTATAAAGCACCTGCTAGTTTATAATCATCATAACCTAACTTATCCTCCATTGCAAATTATAACACTGCAGAACTCTTAAATGATTATATATATATATATATATATATATATATATATATATATATATATATATATATAAATTTGTTTATGTAATATTTTTGCTAGATCAGGAAAAGGAATAACAAAATGTATTATTTATTCATTAATTATATATATATATATATATATATATATATATATATATATATATATATATATATATATATAAGTTATATAGACAATTATTGTAAACTTTGCTAGATTTAGTGTTAGACTTAGCTATATTTAATGCTGACAGTTTAGCTTTTAGCACAGTAAGCATTTTCATGTACCTAGAGAAGAAAGAGCAGGAGCTCAGTGTTAATCGAGGTTTCACTCAGTTCGCATCTCAATGCATATGAGACGAACTTAAATAATTATTATAAGTTTTAAGTGGATATTAAAGTCTTATTTTAATTATTAATAAAAAGTTGTTTTTTTTAAAAAAGCGACATCCTCGAAATCATACCATAACTGGCGCAGTCGGTAGGACACTTCGGGAAAATTAGTGTATATAATTTTTTTTCAGTTTCAACTGTTAACCGAAGTGTCGAACAAAAGACCAACCGTTTAATTTAATAAGTGCATATTACTAAATTGAACACAACCAACCGGCAAAGTGAATATTTGCAACCGTAGAGTGAACATCTACATCCGAACCAAAGTGAAGTGAAAAAATTGTGTAAAAGTTCAGTGCATCGCGCAATGAGCATAGAGTTTTGGATTTTACGGACAGCTACAAATATTCTGCATTGGAGATTCCTGAAAATTTAATATGGATTCCTGAAATGAACCAATATTTGGCAATTTACCTCAAAAGGAAACTACAGCAACTACACTTCGAGGGATCTACTTAATCAGTCCCAACAATGATTCAATTCTTTATCAAGATAAACAATTGTATCATTTAATTTAGACGCTATATCAAAAATTCATCAACATTCAGTTATTACAACAAAAATCAGCATTTGGACCATCATCATATTCGGAAGTCTTCTCCTGGTGATTATTTATATTGTGTTTAAAAGATTTTCGGGAAAGGACCAACGTCAACCCAGCACTCAACCACCCCCGGAAGTTTTGTTTAGGGATGGAGGAGTTATATAGACAATTATTGTAAACTTTGCTAGATTTAGTGTTAGACTTAGCTATATTTAATGCTGACAGTTTAGCTTTTAGCACAGTAAGCATTTTCATGTACCTAGAGAAGAAAGAGCAGGAGCTCAGTGTTAATCGAGGTTTCACTCAGTTCGCATCTCAATGCATATGAGACGAACTTAAATAATTATTATAAGTTTTAAGTGGATATTAAAGTCTTATTTTAATTATTAATAAAAAGTTGTTTTTTTTAAAAAAGCGACATCCTCGAAATCATACCATAACTTATATATATATATATATATATATATATATATATATATATATATATATATATATATATATATATATATAGTGTGTGTCAGAAAGTAACGAGAATTTTTAAATTTCGCGGGCTTGGAGAGTCCGATTGTCAAACTTTTTTTTATTTTGTTGGTATACATGCCCTTGAAGTATGATAGAAATTTCAGCTATTTTCATTGTTGACTTTGTCTGTATTAGCGACTAAGGTTAGACGTGTTTTTATGAGCTCGGCGATTTTCGTTTGTTAAAAGAAATGGATCAAAGAATTTGTATCAAATTTTGCGTAAAAAATGGAATAAAGTGTAACAAAGTGTGTAAAATGTTTAAAAAGGCCTATGGGGTGTCTGCTATGAGTAATGCAAGAGTTTACGAGTGGTATAAGCGTTTCCAAGAAGGCCATGAAGACGTTGAAGATGACGAACGCCCTAGACGCCTCAGCACATCAATAACCGATGAAAACGTGGACAAAGTGAAAGAAATTGTTATGAACAATCGCCGAATCACAAATAGAGAGGTCGCTGATGATGTTGGCATATCGATTGGATCATGTCGTGCCATTGTTTCCGGTGTTTGTGTACGAAACGCGTGGCAGCAAAATTCGTTCCAAAATTGTTGAATTTTGAACAAAAACAGCGGCGAATGGAAGTCACTAAATGAAGTCAACGACGATGCAGAATTACTGAAACGTATTATAACAGGTGACGAAACATGGGTTTACGGATATGACGTCGAAACTAAGGCTCAATCATCCCAGTGGAGGCATTCTGGCTCACCAAGACCGAAAAAGGCTCGACAAGTAATGCTCACTGTGTTCTTCGATATTAATGACACAGTGCATCATGAATTCCTGCCACCAGGTAAAACGGTCAATAAGGAGTACTACCTACAAGTACGTTTGCGTGAAGCAATCCCTAAAAAAAACGCCCTAATCTGTGGAAAAACAATTCATGGCTTTTGCACCACGATAATGCACCAGCTCACACTTCATTGCTTGTTCGTGAATTTTTGGCTAAAAACAGTACTGTAACGATGCCCCAGCCTCCATATTCGCCAAACATGGCTCCGTGTGACTTTTTCCTATTTCCAAAAATAAAGAGAACCTTAAACGGCCGTCGTTTTACAGCCGTAGATGACATTAAAAGCGCAACGCTGAAAGAACTAAAGGCTATCTCAAAGATCGAATTTGAGAAGTGTTTCGAGAATTGGAAGCAGCGCTGATACAAGTGCATAATCTCCAATAGGTATTATTTTGAAGGCGACAACATCAATGTTGAAGAATAAATAAATATTTTGTTCCAAAAAATTAAAATTCTCGTTACTTTCTGAACACACCTCATATATATTACAAAAATACCTACTAGGTAAGGAAATATAGCTATGATTACAATAGGTTATTTCAAAACAAAAAAATTGTTTATAATTGTATCATCTTCCATCATTATAACGGTTGGTTTATTCTCCGTAGCTTTTTCACTTTTGTTTTCAAGTTCTCAACATAATTTGTTCCCGCCCTAGCCTATCTGATCTAGTATGTTTATGTAAAATATTAGGCCTACTGTATCTGTACAGAAAAACAATACATAAAAAAGTATACCAGATTTAAGAATATTGTTTACACTGGAAATACGTAAATCCAAATTCTTTACACACGTGAGTTAAGAAATGCACGTAACAAAAACAGTATGAGAATGGACATATACAAATAATACTTTAACAAATAATATACAGACATACCAAAACCAATAAGTGAAAACCAATAAGCGCCATAATTATAATGTGTACTTAGAAAAAACAATAACTAGAAAATAAATCCGTCATTTTGTGAACATAACCTGATTTGTTACCTGAATGTTTCAAGAAATCCGGAACGTGTTTGTAACATAATTATATTTTTTTTTCTTAACGCGTCCATATATTATGTCAGAGTACGTTAAAGGTTGGCAGTAACTGCAGCAAGAACTAAGAACCTTAAGTAATTCAGTTCAGTCGCATCAGACTGACGGTGCTTTAGCCACATCGACCACCGAGTCCAGGGATGGTTTAATGGTACTTTGTAAGAGATTTAGGTTCGAACTTACTGAGGGACGGTTGTTTAAGTTTAACAAAAAATTTATCGATGCCTTCTCACTAGTACTGATATTAGTAAAAGTATCGAATGAAAGAAGTAGATATCGAAAGGAAAGTATCGATACTTTACTGATATCGGTTTTGTCCCAAAATAAACCCTCAGACAAGGAAGTGAACAGTTGCAAGAAAAACGTTGATTTTTGTCCACGTCAATTTTTTAAGGTTATAATTTTCTGAGTCACCAACATAATTCAAGCGTCAGACAGTATAAAACAAAATTGTTTACTGCATATTAGATAGTTTCTTCGAAACTACAAGTAGATGAAGAAGAAAAAGTAATTCCGCTTTCAATCTTTTACGGTGGGTGAAATGTGATTTGCTGGGCAGTTATGAACGTAGAAGCAGACGTAATGTTTACGCAACTGCTTGCTATAAAGCAATTTCATGTCGGTCAGTCAGTGTTTTAAGGCTAGTTGTCGCGTTAATGTAGAACTTCGCTGGATCAGGAGAGTAGAAAGTGTGAAAAATGTGCATAACTCAACATGAGATTTGAAATATTTTACAAGTTAACCATTGCCCTCATCTTATTGTACATGTCCTGAATAACTAATTCATCGTCGAGCCGAAACCGCTAAAGCTATAAACATGAAATTTGGTAAGTAGTTTTTTTGAAGCGAAAACTTCTTTAGCGACATTGTGCACTTTTTTTGGATGGGCAAAAAGCATTTAACTCGAGTCAGATTTTATAGCGACACCGTCACCGCTACCATGACATATATAATGTATACTGTGTATAGTATATAAAATAGTATAGGATGCACGCGTATATATTACATATCGTTGGGCACTTTTTGGATGGGCAAAAACAATTGAACTCGCGTCAGATTTTATACGAGAAACAACACATGAGATATATAATGTATATATGTGTATATATAAATAGTATAGGACGACATTTAAATAGATTCGAATCAAAATTGTTCGTTTCTTACTTTAGCTACCATAAACCTATTGTATCAGTTTTAGAAATTGGCGATGATGATGCTGGCAGTTATGATGGTGAAATAGTTGTTGAAATTATGGATGAAAGTTGATTTTTCTGAAGTGTAAACTTTGTTATGTAAAATAATTGTA
Source organism: Callitettix versicolor (assembly GCA_022606455.1). Taxonomy (NCBI): domain Eukaryota; kingdom Metazoa; phylum Arthropoda; class Insecta; order Hemiptera; family Cercopidae; genus Callitettix; species Callitettix versicolor. The sequence continues at coordinate 86,964,181 of CM040186.1, forward strand.
ATAATTGTGTACGATAGCGCATTAAATGAATATTGTATTTTACCATATAAATGACAGTACTTTCTGCTGATAAATAAAACAATTCGTGCGAAAATATTCCCTAAACATTCCAAAACATTCAAAAATGCACAATGTTATTTTCAAGTTTTCACTTCTGTCGACAATCCCGGAGTGCAGCCCGCAGTTTTTTTTATAATTTAGAGAATCCCTAAGAAGAAACTTTCCAAAATTAAACCTTTAATAGAGTTCAAAAAAGGGAAAATATATATTTTAGTCAGTGTTTTTTGAAACTTTGCATAATTAGGTTGTGCAACTCTACAACACAACACAAATAATTAAATACGTATTTCAGTTTTTACAAAAATTCAACCCCCAAGGCGTTTATAAGCGAACGGATAGTCCATAGAAATGGTTATATTAACCTACTATTAGTTTTTTTTTTTACATTATTACAACTGAGGTACGCCCCATCTAGTAATTCTATCTTCATATGTAATTTCACTGTTTGCTGTGTTGTAGCCCGACAGCTGTTTTCAATGTGTTTACTGGCTTGAGAGGCCCACTGGCTTGGTCCTTTTCAGCCTTCTTGTTGTTAGGTTGTCACTCCGGTACAGCAATTGTACGATCTCCTTATTCTTATGCTGCTCTAACCGTCGACGATGCTTAACGGAGAGCTTCTTGATTATTTCTGCAACAGGTTCAATGCCTAGGTCTTTAAGTAGGTTGTCATTACTGACATACCACGAGGCATTGACAATCGTCCTCAATATTTTATTAGCCTAATGATAAAATAAGTATATGCTAATTTCCTACAGATTTAATCATTTCAGGATAACCGCTGAATCGAAAAAAATATCTTTCATATAGTATGAAATTCAAAATATTCTAGTCGAATGATTGCAAAACTTCCAGCAAAGTAGGTTATCTCCAAAACGTCAATAGCAAGAGAGCTGATTTTTTTTTATGAAGGTACAAGTCATGTAAATAGAGTTTTTTTTATTTTTTTTTTTTATTTTACAAATTTACAACTAAGTCGCATGACTTATCAAGTAATATTTCATTCACTAGAGTCAAATGGACATACAGTATGTCATGGACATACATGAAGGCATGTCCAAGATCAGACCCATCAGCCAGACTCCCACTTCACTAACACATCCAATCACAAGGCTTAGTCCTTTACAATCTGCGCTGATCCTGACTGGTCCTTAGAAGCGGCAGTACTTCCACATTAGAATGTGTCGCCAGTCTCTTTTTATGTTTCTTTGCATGTAATTTAATTTCTTCTACAACGGTAGGAACTCCCAAGTCCCGATGAATATCGTCATTTCGTACATACCATTGAGCATTGCAGATACTTCGCAGTACTTTGTTTTGAAATCTTTGGATCATCATCGCATTGGTTTTCTTGGTACAACCCCACAGTTGGATACCATATATTCACACAGGCTTTAAAACTTGATTATATATCAGCAACTTGTTTTGTAAAGAGAGTTGTGAATGCCTTCCCAACAGCCATTGCATCTTCTTGAATTTAATGTTCAGCTCCTGCCTCTTTTTTGACATGTTCCTTCCACCTAAGTTTTGCATCCAAATTCATTCCAAGATATTTAGCTGAATTCGCATATGGAATTCTTTGTGAGTTGATAGTGACTGCCACTGGAGCAACTTTACTATTTGTAAAGTTGACATGCACTGATTTACTTTCATTCAGCTTGATCCTCCATTTCTCTGTCCACTTGGTGATCTTATTAACAGAATTTTGTAACTTGTTAGTTGCGTCTTCCACATTTTCCGCAACAGCCATTACAACTGTGTCATCTGCAAAGATGGCGTGTCATCTGCAATAGCCATGTAAATAGTAAAGGTGCTCACAAAGTAACGATTTCATATATACGAGTATACATAACATCTATATGTATATCTATATTTTTAATCAGTTCATCACATAGATTTTGGTTAAATAAAATTTACAATTATAGAGGAAAAATTAAAAAAACAAACAATCCCTGATTTTTATCAAGATTTTTGTTGTTTTTATGATTTAGTCTAGTAAATTTCATTTAAGTCTTCCGTCTATCGAAAATAATGTTTTTAAGAAAATTCATTGAAAAACCGACAAATTATCTAAATATATAATTATTTCAACATCTTTATTTATTTAATTTAAAACAGCATAATGATTAGTTAGTGGTATTTTAATCGTTCAAAATTTGTCAACAAGTTTCCTTGACACCTGTGATATCCTGATATCCTTGATATCAAGTTTCCTTGATATATCGCTAAACAGGAATGAATAATTGCGAATTTAACCAAGAGGTTTTCTTCTTCTGTTCTTCATTAATTTAGATGTTGAACAGAATAATTGTTACTTAAGTAGAACTAAAAGATTTTATTTGTAAATAGATTTAATAAACACTGACTTTAAATTTAATTAATATACAGTTTTGCAATATATATTAGTCAATAATGTAAATAAACGATCATATACCCTATACTGTACATGGAAGGAGCGCTAGGCTGTTCAGAACAGTCAAATTCATGGTTACAAAACAAATCAAGCGCGAATCCTATCCTGTTCCACATTGAATTTCACTGAACGCGCGACAAGGTTGCAATCACGACTGATTATTAGTTCGCATGTCCGGTTCCCAACAACTTGCTATTGTCCCTTTCTATTTCGCACGACGACTTCAACGCTCGGACAGGAAAGATGTCCTTTTACATTGTACAGAAACTTTCTTTTTCTCTTTGGGCAGTGAAAGTCAAAATATTGATCAGTGCGAAACCGTATACCACGTATACATATCGGTAATCAATATCCGGTCGGTTGTCGAGAAGAATGCAAAGCTGTCACCTTGACTATGAAGCCGGTCATGCTCTAATAGGCCCTGGTTCATGACTTCATTTCACCTTTCACTTTAAATACTTGTTTCAAACATTATTTCATTAAAAACAAAAACTACTTATAGACTGCATATTAAAATTATTAGTCCTTCTTGAAAGCAGGAGATGCAATAATACAGAATTGCAGAGAATCTAGGAAATCTGGAAAAGTTATAACTAAATTTTGTCAAATTAATTTCACTTCAATTGGTAAATCTCTAATTTGAAGTAAAACTTTACGTTTGTGTAATTAAGCCATTGGAAAGTCTTGTAAAGGGCGAATATTTCCACAAAAAATGAATTGTAATTATGAGATTTTTTTATTATTTGATACTCATAACCAATCTTTACAAGATCGACTAATGGTTTACATCTACAACAAAATCACATTTGTAGGATAGCTATTACATTAATAACTTCCTTCACATCAGTGGAGCAGTTCATGAGGTTTAGTCCTCTTGAGGCGGCGAACGTTGCCGGCCACTTCACGTACTGCCTCCATCTCACAATTTTCATGCTTAAGAAGCCATAGATTATGACTAGTTGCACATTTTTTAACTTCCTCTGTGACAAGCCTGATGTTTAAGTCCCGATGTAAATCATTGTTACGAATATACCATGGGGAATTGACTATTCCTCGCAAGACTTTGTTTTGGAAATTTTGGATTATTTTTATATTCGACGGTTTTGTACAACCCCACAATTGCAAGCCATAGTAGTTTCAATATTTGTTTATATACTAAAATTTTATTCTGCACTGAAAGTTCAGAGTTACGTCCAAACAACAAGTAAAGTTTTCTATATTTTATTCTAAGCTCTTCAACCTTTTTCTTTACATGGACTTTCCACTTGAGCTTCGTACCCAAGTATTTGGCATTGTTGGAGTAAGAAACAGCTTGAGCATTGATAAACAATGGATGGGTGGCAATCTTCCTATTGGTAAAGTTTATACGCATTGATTTTGTCTCATTCAGTTTAACTCGCCAGTACTTTGTCCAGGTACTCATCCTATCCATTGCACTTTGTAGTTTATTCGTGGCCTTCTCAACACAAGCATCAACAGCAAGGATAGCTGTGTCATCAGCAAATGTGGCAACAATTGAATCAGCAACCTCTGGAATATCTCGTGTATACAACAAATAGAGCACAGGTCCAAGGATACTACCTTGCTGTTATCCTCTTTAATTCTGAATACTCACAGCCATGACGAACTCGAAAGTACCTTCCTTTAATATATGATTGCAATAACTCAAAGTACTGAGTTGGTAGGTCCCGTGTAGTTTATATTCAAGGTCCTCGTGCCAAACCTTATCAAAGGCCTGGGCGACGTCAAGAAAAACAGCTTAACATATTTTTTTCTCTCCCAAAGCTTTTACAATTATGTTGATGATGCGGTGAATCTGATCTATAGTAGAATGCCTACGTATAAACCCAAACGTAATTATAAGATGTGTTCATTATCAGACATTTCTGTTTTTATTAACAAATATATAGGGGCTTTTGTCCTTAAAAGTCACTAGTTTTAGTGAATATGTTTTCTGAAAATGCTGATCATAAAATGAGCAAATGAGGAGGTGTTTTGCCGGAAATACGTTTTAGTTCACGTACGGTATATCTTGATGCAAAATTATCTTCACTATTTCCCAACGTAATAATGTTTTTTATAAATTCCATTAGAGATGCTATAAAGTCACACCTGCGTCTTATTACTTAGTTTACTAACTACTTACAACTTTACTAATTTGGTGATTTTTCACTTTCTCTATAAGTCGATTTGTCCCTTCGTGTCTCTCAGCGCCAATTGTACGTAGTGTTTTTTTAAACGTTGACACCAAGCACTGAGGGATTCCTTAAGTTCAGTAATTTCTTTTGCCTCATGTAACAGATTCTAGGTAGTCGTTATATTCCATGTTTAGTATTTCACTTCTCGTAAATGTATTATTAGCCCTTTACAAGCCTCAAAACTAAAAAAAGGTAAAATTGTAACAACATATTTGAATTCAACAGGGAATTTTCTATTTATTTGATGCCCCACACGGACTATTTAAACTCAAAACTCCAAAATTTAAGAGTGTTAACCCTTTAAAAGCAATAAATTTTAAAAAATGCACAAGTAAAGTGACATATTCGGATTCAACATAACATTTGCGATATGTCTGATACCCTAAATGTCTTAATTAGATTCGAGCCAAAATGCCAAAATTTACGGTTTTTTGAAGCGAAGCTTTCAATATTATCTTTGGTGAGAGGGGTGAAAAGAAAAAAGTCTGCCGAACGGAAGAATGTAAAGGAAGTATGGAACGAACGAGCAAACGATTTTCGTATCTCTATTTATGTCTCCTTTTTTCTTCTTCCTTTTCAATAACAGTACACGCGTATTATTGGTTTCGGTATTTTTCCTTAGTTGAAGAACACGTTCACATTATAACTGTTTATAATATATTCGTAATTAATGTAAACGTTTATAATAATTGTTGTTAATATTGCTACTTTTTAATATCATAACGTGAAACTTATTATAGCCTATCAGCTGTTCAACGAAATCAGCTGATCGTTACGAATTAATATAAAACAAGTGAGCTTTTACTATAAATACAGTAAATAATATCTAAGCTAGGTTCACATATTTCTTTATTTAAACATAACATGATATTCGTAAACATATTTTGAAAGTAACCTATATTCAGCAAAGATATCATTAATAAAAGTTTCACTTCTGTCGGTAACTCACCGAGTTCCGCACGAGTACTTTTCACCCGTTGAGGGTTCAAAATTAACCAGTTCTTCAATTCCAATGGCATTTTCGAACACAGAGTAAAATTTACCTTAAATTTTATACCACGCACGAAATAACCGGTAACTAACTTACCTTTGAAAATGTTCACCCCCAAAAACACTAGAGGGTTTTCCGCCAGTCCCCAAAAAAAACTATAGGGTTCCATTCCAAGTAGATTTAGTTTCCTGTTATAAAGTTTAAGTCAGTGGATTTCTCTTGTTGTCGTGCTTACAAATGTCTTGACACAGACAGACAAGTTTTTTAAGGTGTTTGGAAATCGATCGTGAAATCATTTCGAAGCATTTTAAACGATTTTAGAAATTCGGCTTGTGAAAACAAAATACTCTTAGTCTTTTACTACAAAACAATGTAATCAAATAAACTGTACTTCATTTAAGTTATTTAATAAATGTTGTTCTACCTGTTTTTGTACTTAATTTTTTTAATTATTCTAATTTGTGCGCATAATAAGATGGTTTGCGATAGCGAAATTAGATTTTCGTTAAGATACAGGCTATCAGGTTTTTAAAGAATGTCATTAACCAATGTATTGAAACGTTTACTAATCAATTTTCAAACCTGAGCAAAACGAGAGAGTGCATGGTTCTAGTTTCACAAAATACTCATTTCCTAACGGTGAATCTAGGAATATTCTGTCAACGCCTTAGCATTCACTCTTAATTTCCTTACCGTGCCGAGGTGGCCAGAGGAATGTGCGTGGTTATACAACGGTCCGGCTGAGCGACAGACCATCAGCATCACGTCCTGTGACCTGACTTAACAAAACTAACCTGTCAAAGTCAGCTGATGAAAGTGAAAGCCGCATACCGGACAGACGTATGATGTATTATCCATCCAGCTTTGTAAAACAGCTGATACATTTATTGCGACAAAGTTCCAAGGCCACACTCGCGATAGATCTCGCTTTACAATTTACCCACATCGAAATAACCTAGTATTTTTTAACAGCAGTGGGCAAAGAAATCGTTGTGTTCTAAACGTCCTGAGGATGGCGGTATTTTCATTGAAACGTTTGTGTTCTAACACACGTATTATTGAACCGTTAATTACAGTTAGAATAAAATACGTGGTTTTAATTTTATAGTGTTTTATGAGTTTAAACAAAACATGTCAAAAAGATTTTGAAAAATTTGGACTAAAAGTTTATTTATTGAATAATTTTAATTTTCGCCATTAAACTTCTGAAATGATTTTTTTACAGATATCGACCAATTTGAATCCTTAATGAATAAATGTAAACCGATTTTATTTTTTATCGGTATTTGGACGGCATTTATGTTTAATGTGCTTTTTTTGGCAACTACATACTACTTAAAATAATAATAATAAAATACATGGCACACAGATGATTCGTTAGCGTGATAGAAGCGAATTCCCACAAATAATTTTGTTAAATTATTTGAATATTTTATATTTATAATCAATATTTTATAATCATGTTCAGCATTACAATCTGCATATATTAGCATTTTCAACTTCAAAATTATATTGAAAATTCGTAAATAAATTATGTTTGCCATGTTTTAATCAAATTTGAGTGAAATTACAAACACCATTTCATATATATATATATATATATATATATATATATATATATATATATATATATGTGTGTGTGTGTGTGTGTGTGTGTGTGTGTAATGTTCAAAGGCCCTTTTTAAAAAATCTGGAGATTGGAATCGGCGTTCATTTCAAGTACTCGGATCTGGGCCCCACCATGATGGCGTTCAAGAATTAATTTTCCGAGGTATATTCGTTAGAAAAACCAATGTCTGTTGTGTGTGTGTGTGTGTGTGTGTGTGTGTGTGTGTGTGTGTGTGTGTGTGAGAGAGAGAGAGAGAGAGAGAGACAGAGAGTGAGTGAGTGTACATTTAAAAATCAACTGTTTCAGCACCTAAGAGTCATAAAGATTTGTTAAAACTGATATATAGTGTTTCCAACTCGATTGCAATGCGGGTCGTACAGAAAAGTATGACAGTACGTCAGTTATAGGCTACAGTAATTAGTTTGATTTCTTTGAGGTGTGTTTATTTATGCAAAATTATTATCCACTTTAACACTTTAATTCCTTTATAAAAGCGACTGGTAAACAAACGGATGTTTTTCTTTTTCAAAGGATAGCCTAAAACAATAAGTTTCCCTCAAGAATTACCTAATCTAAAATTAACGGGCGTGATAAATGAACTGTTATTAAATTTGAATTATTTGCTTACTGTGACTAAAGCTGAAAAGCAATTAACATTAAAAAAACATTTCAGCATTATTTTGTTCGTTAACGATAAAATCCATCAAATTCTCATCAATTTGTTACACTTCCAGATATTACGTAAAAAAACTTTTTAGATTTCCAACAATTATAATTAGTACAATACCGACTAGTTTGCGTCTAGGCTTCAGTAAACATAACCTATATTTTGTTATGGACAAGCTGATACGTAAAGATGATTCAAAATAGGTTCAAATTATATGTTTTTAAATTTTTTAAGCAAGAAAAAAGTTTAAATGGCACAAAAACTGTTAAACTGTTTTTGTCATTCAATAATATATGATAGACTATATATAAGTATGCTGTTTGTATACGTTTTAACAATAATTTATGATTTTGCCTTGACGGTAGATACACAGACCATATCTAATAGGCTGTGGTATAGCTTAGACGTAATTATACGCCACTGCCACCTGAACAGCCACTTCTCGGTGTCACGTGACATAATGATACTAATTACTCCCGTGGCAAGAGTAGGGCCGGACAAATCAAGACTTTCTAAATTTCGTCTTCCTTTCAGAGTATCTGACGCAATTCTTTACTTATTATTCAAATTTGTCTCACGTTTTTTTCAGAATTTTTGAAATGTCCATTGTACAGAACGTGAGGAAATTTTAAATTACACGTCTCTTGAATAATTCCGCGACATTACGTTGAAAATATGCTCAAGCTGAGATGGCATTTTCGCCATTTTGTACGTAGCTCGCGTAATATGCAGCGAGACGTTTGGGAATTAGGAATGCGAGAAGGATTCTTAAATAGGTAGCCTATATGTATAATACAGGGTAAAGGAAATAACTGACCTCTTATGTAAATACTGAATAGAAGATTATCTTATCTTATGGAAGCTAACGTAGAATTTGAATATGTATGTTTTGTGTACAATATATACATTATATTGTAAAATGAGCTATTTGGTGAACCGGGCTACTCAGAACCGGGTCATGAATTAAGCATCACGATCTCTGAAACATGTTTTTTGGTTTTTTGAAGTATACAAAATATTTTATATATATATTTATAATATATATATATATATATATATATATATATATATATATATATATATATACGTTTGTCTGTCTGTCTGCTCCCCCCCCCCTCTCTCTCTCTCTCGTGGTCAGATTTCGTGTTTGTATTTCTACTTAAATTTAAATTTCTAATTAATGCAGTTTTTTAACATTTATGACTATGTGGTCTCTCTCTCTCGTGGTCAGATTTCGTGTTTGTATTTCTACTTAAATTTAAATTTCTAATTAATGCAGTTTTTTAACATTTATGACTATGATTTTACAGTAAAATATCGATATAACGCACTCCGATATAACGATTTTTTTAAAATCCCTTCAAACGACGTACACTTAATGTTAAAAACACCCTTGTATGAAGTTGTATTTTGGTTTACAACTTCGATATATCGAATCTCTTTAAACCCCCTTCAAACCACGTATACTCAGTGTTAAAAACACCCCCATATAAAGTAGTATTTTGGCTTATAACTACGATAACAAACTTTTTTCGGCTTGAGGTAGTACATAAAGCCTTTAAATTACGAATATCTAAATAGACGCACGTCTCAATATGGAAACAAGAGCACTTGCTTTCCGTTCTCCTTCCTAGCCCTTCCAACGGGTAGTGTTGTTTGCGACGTAGTGCATAGCGTTACGTTTTGTCAACACGCCTAGTTAACACACTAATACTGTCAGTGTCGAAGTAGCGCCTACAGTTGAAGATCATTCGTAAAATAGAGGTTGACCTCTCATGTATGCGTTACATAGAGTTACTCATTCAGTTTTGAGGAAACCTCTTTGTAACGAATATTGGCCGCATTCAGCGACAATGTAACTAACCTGGTTTTTAAGAATATTCCGATATGAAGATTGTTTTTCTTTAAACCCTTGGGATTTTATTTTAGAATTTTTGAACTGACGCAATTTTGAAACGGACGAACTCATTTCGCTGGGTAACGAAGTTTTCTGAATTGGTATTAAAATCAACTTTTCTGTTCTGTTTGAATTTCCCTATCTAAATATTAGTTTGTCTGTAGTTAATGTATATCATCAGTTTTTGAAAATTCGCTTGTATTACGTGAACGGAACCCCGGTTATTTAAAAATGAAATTATTTTATTAATCATGAATATAAAAGCTATAAGTTTCAAGATGGTAGCAATTTGAAATTTGTTTTAAATTTATATTTTATCTTACAGCTGATTTTTAAAATATTGTTCAGTATATAGTGGTACGACTCGGATTCAAGACTATAAAGACTAAACCTAAATTGTTTAGGCTAATCCTAAACTGTGTAGAACTGTAGTTCAAAATTGTATTTTCTTTATCGTCTTTACTTATAAAAGTAAAAGTTTCTAATCGCTAACCCTGCTTAAATCTGGAAACAAACGTTTAAAAATTTATCTATTCCGAGCCGACTGCGTCACAATACAGTGCCTTTTAAATCTTACATAACACCGGATACGGATGCACCAATGCCTGATGAATTAATTACTTCCCATGTTCGTACCATTCTCTTGTTTAATGGTTCTTGGAAAATCCGGCTTTGTTGTTTGCATGTTCTCTGGCAAATAAAATAAGTTTGGTCCTTTTCTTTAAACTCGGAAGTTGTGAAATACCGATGTCGTGTAATTCTCACGAGAAGGTCGTTAAACGTTACTCGCTGGAGGCGTTGGTGTATCTCGCGGAGTTTAGAATTAACTGAAACAAATAAAATCCTTAGAAATCATAGTTTACTTGTTTTCTGATTCTATTTGCCGAACTACAGCATAATCGAACCCTCGGTCTGGTCAAGCAGCAGTTAACAAAATCGAGTAAGGCTGTAAATAGGCAATAGAGTCGCCATTTTTATTCACAACTCTATTGCTAACCTGATGAAAGCAAATTTCTTAGCACGCTAAACAACGGTGTTTTTCACTTAAAAATAGATTTTTTAAGTATTTAAGCATTCGTTAAATAACATGAAAGTCTACGTGTTTTATTCAGTTATATGTTTATACATTTTACGTGAAAACTGTAGGTGATAGAAGAAAATACTAAATTATAAAATTGTAGAAAATTAATTCTTCACAGACGAATTTTTCATCAACTCTTAAATCGGCGAAACTGTTTAGTCGGTATGGATAGAAAAAACAAGACAGTCCTTAATCGTACGCTGATTCGGCCATTTTGGACAAATACAATAAAAGCTACCATTGTTTTATTAATCCATTTAAAACGAACTCACTGAGGTATATGGTTCATAGCTGTTCGAACCATTCGAATGTGAACCATTCGAGTATATGGTTCACAACTGTTCCATATCTCTAAGTTTGCTAAACATTTCGTAGATCCAACATACGGATAGAATGTTTCCGCTTTATTAGAATAGATTTATATAACTTCTAAGCATATTTTTAGGCCTATAGGTAAAAGGTATACACAACATATTCTTATAGTTTACGACAGTCTATGCATCTGAAGGTCGGGTGGCCGCCAAATGCGGAGCGGAATTACATTAAGCGGAGCTGACTATGAGTCCACTGACAGTAAAACGGATCTGAGCGGAGTCAATCGGCGTTGTATGACTCTGCTTCGCTTTCAGTGGTCGCACTTACGTTAAAAACAATAGGTTAGATTTTGAACGAGTAGTCAAAATCGCAGTTGCGATCCGTTCAGCTCAACTGCGATCCGCATTTGGTCGCCATCCGATCTAAATGATGAACAACAGTTAAGTGTATAGTGTTTACTACAATATAAAACAATGAAATAACAAGTTTTAGAACCGTTAGTGCTTTTGCCTGCGTTATTTTTAACTCTGTCAAGTAGTGATTAAAAAAAAATACACACTACTAATATTTTGCAAATATATTATTACTAAAGTAATATTGCAAAATATTTACTAAAATTCCAATAACGAAAGTTTCTCATATCGGGAGTTCTTACACTTTCATTGCTTGATGACCGTCTAAGTGCTGTAAATACTTCCGATGCGATGAAACATTGTCAAAGTTCCTTTCTGCGAGCAGCTGGATTTCTTCCGCGGATACAAATGTACTGTATTTTGTTAAAGAACACAGCGCGGGGCAAATAGGTTGTATGAGTTAACGGGCAGATTGCGCAAGTTTTGTGTGTCCTAGATACATTCCCAAATAGTTTCACAATATTGTACAAGCACAGCTTCGGGCGAGTTAAGCCGTCATTTAACACAATGAATGTGAAGGCCAACCAGAGCGTGAGTATAGAAGGTACGTGGCGCTACCTATTTATTGAAGAATCAATTGGAACGGAGGCGTGTGTTTATTTTGATGAGAACAGATTCGATTTCAATAGAAATAAATAAGGTAAATGGTACAGACAACATTTGTATCCTGTATTTATTTCACAATAAGATTGTTATATTTACAACTTGTTTTAGAGTTTTAACCGATATGAATGTGATTGTGTTCTTAAAAAAACTACAATGTACATTTGTAATGAAGATTTAAAAAATAAGATTTTTTTTAGCTATTTAGCTACGAAAAATGCAGTTTGGTACAATACAGTATTTGAATATTCAGATGATTTTATTATAAAAATTTGATATCTGTATACTAACTAATGCTATCAGATTAAAGGCAGTTAATATAACTCAATACCTATTCAAACAGATCACTGAAATATTTAAGTAATGTATTTTGTAATTATTATTACCAGTTTTGTTTGTATTTTCAGCCAATAACTGGTAACCGTTGTATTTAGTTATTGGACGAACTATATTGGAAACTGTATGCACTTTATCCATGAAGTCGTCAACAATTATGATAGGTCTTGCCGTTCAGACAGTATTATGGAAAGACACTCGTCATAGTTAAATCAGAGCTCTCCATCTTGAAACGGAAGTGAATGGAAAAAGGCACACATACTTTGTTTAGGCTTTAAACAAGGCACCTTTGTAACGAATTTCAAAACAATCGGTAAAAGTGTTTGGCTGAAACTGCGTGCATTCGTCATTTTTAAATCAGAGGCCGCCATGTTCAAACGGAAGCGAATGGGAAAAAACTGTCACAAAGTCGTTCGGGTTTTATACAAGGTACTTTCAAATACAATTTCAAAGACCGCCTCGGTGGCCTAGTTGATAGCGTACTGGGCTTTCACCCCGAGGACCCGGGTTCGATTCCCGGCCAGGGCTTGGCATTTTCATACGCTATAAATCATCCCATCGTCTGCATTAGCCCAAGTGTGCACAATAGTCGGACGTTAAACACAAAAAAAAATATAAATAAATAAATAAATAAAATAAAAGTTGAAAACAATCGGTCAACGCGTTTGGCCAAAACTGCGTAACAAACACACAAACCAAATTCCAGACGGTCGAAATGAAACAGAGACTGCGTTTCGCTCGGTCAACAATGAAAGTTTTGACGATATAACGGAAAATCACTTTAAATAAGTTTTTCAAATTAAGAACAAATCTTGTTGTTAGTCATTGTTTAATTTTTGTTTTTCTTTACTTAAAACCCGAATGTTTATTTATTTCAGATTTAACCAAACGTTTAAATTACAAATCCTCAAGCGAATAACCAAATTCTGAGCAGATCTGTCTCTTACACCCTTCCTATTTCTAATTGTTCGGTAACTTATTTGATAAACAACCTCATTTTAATATAATCATTACTTAATAAAAAAATAAACAAAAAAATTTTAATTATAAACTATTTATTTTAGATGTATTTAACCTAAAATTCCTTTTGGAATGAAAAAAAACAAAACTGTGGATGGGTTCGGGATGTTCAGTTTACATTCAGGTCCATGTTACATTCTCGATGCGCCATTTTACAAAAAAAAAGAAAGAAAGGAAAAATTACGATATCTGTGACTTGATTTGGGAAAATAATTGTCCATTGTCTTATACGAAACTGGATCACCAAACTATTTTGAAATGGATAAAAGTGTACCGTCAACTTGTAATACAGAAATTATTCTAATTCAAAGTTCACTTGTAACGAATTCCGTGACAATAACGAGTTACCGACTCCAACATTATCACGGCTACACTGTCACAATGGAATGATGGTCTTGGATTATCCACTACACTGCCTGCAGTATTATGTTCGCCTTATTCATACGGAAGTCAAACTTCGCAATGATTTAAAAATGTGTTCGCAGTTGTTGAGCTTTCTCTGCGTTATACAGAATTATAAAACAGCGTTCGCAACAATTAGACGTATATAGGTCATGTCGAATTATCACTCGGGCCTTTTCTCCACAATCAAATCGCTCTTTTAGTCTCCTCGCGGACTGATAGTGCTCTATGATTTCCTCCGCACGGCGATAAAGGCACCATCGCCATTTACGATAGCTCGCAATCATTACCACTAAGTGCTACAATATCGACAATCGCTTCCGGTATTATCGGATCCGACTGGAAACCGTATCCATGGCAACCGATGCAGGAAGTCCAACGAAGAAGTTCTTTTCACTTTCTGAGCGTTATTTTAAAACCGACGTTAATCAGTGACAAATTTCGTATCGGCGGAATCACGGGATATTTTTCAGAAATTGATTATTTGCCGGCGTGAGAATTACTCAACTCTGTTTGTATTTGTTACGGGCGATTGGCTCAGCTACGATTAATCGAATGTACACTGACAGATTGTAGACAGTGTTGCTACATTTCTTCTGATTGTTGGTATTTGGTCATCGCTGGTTAATGATAGGAAAGCTGAGTAATGTGTGCAAACAGGAGCTGAAAGCTTGATTGCTTTAGGCCGAGGTGGCGGGACTAGGTTTGGTGGACTAAATTAATTTTCTACATCATAGAGTGAAGAAGATTCGTATTGTGGTGTATTAGAAATGCTTTGTTTTACAATTAATTTTACTTGGACTATGGTCATAAACCATTTATGATATCTTCGCTAAGGCAACAGTGCGACTCTCTCTCTCTCTCTCTCTCTCTCTCTCTCTCTCTCTCTCTCTCTCTATATATATATATATATATATATATATATATATATATATATATATATATATAGGGTGTTTTAAGAATAAACAAAGAATTTCAGAACGTTTTCTCCTAGTGAAAAACGTTCATTCGTATAAACATAGTTCCTAATGTTGGAACAGTTAGTCCAATTTGGCAGTTGGAAGGCATAATTTTGTTTTGACATTTTATAGAAGTATAGGCTTACATAACCTAAAATCTGCTAATAATTGTGTTTAATAAATATAAAAGTTTGTTTTTTTCGAAATCTGTCAAGTTGTGTCTCAGTGAAAAGCGGACAATAGGCTTTTTAAGGTAAGAGGAAAATAAATCAGGCATTTTGAGTAACCGCCATTTTGTTTCAAATATGTGAGTGACACTTTGAGATTTCTTAAAATTTTGTCACAGCTGTGTGTAACCATAAAAATGTCGATAAATGCCTGAAACCGGTTCTCAGTGAAAAAAGTACAAAGCAGGTCTTTTAATGTACAGTACATTTTTGAGAGATCGTTATTTTTTTAAAATAGGTATATGAAAGTTTGAGATTGCCTTAAACCACAGCTTCATATAAAGATGAAAAGTATTTTCTTTGAAAGGAGTTAAGATGTTTACCCGTGATAAAAGTGAAAAAAATATATTTGTGTTTTAGAAAGAAGCAATTTTAAACTACTTTAAAAAATGATTTTTTTTAAACTCAGCCTTAAAGTACATCATATGGGGAACCACCATGCAAAATTTCAACGTTATAGGCCTTATCGTTCTTGAGACACAGTGATGAGTCAGTGAATGAAAGATTTTGATTTAGGCCCTATGTATTTATACGTATTAGCTGTACGGGAGGGTAATTATTGTATACATTAATATACCCTAACTGAGTATATATTATATTGCTACTGATTGTATATTTTACTTAGTCACATGAATTTGCCATGAAATATATTTGCAAAAAGTTTTAGTCAGTATCCATAAATGGAAACAAAGAGCCTGTTGTATGGTAGATTCGTCCTTCATCTTGAATGTCGGCGTATAATTGTCAGTCATTATATTCCTTACAACAGACGAAGTCGTTTGAAAGCATGTGTTATGATTCCGTGTGTTATGCAAAAAATGCTTCGATTGTGTTGCGTTCACGACAGCCACCATGAATACAATGGCTCAAGTCGTGCCCTCAATGGTGGCAATTTAACTTTACCATCAAACAAAACAGCCCAGGTGCTTCGTTCTTGAATTTTAATGGGTTGCAATGTGTGCAAACCCATTCATGCTTTCAACAACCACAACTGGATGCAGTCCTTACGAAATGATATATGGCGGTGAAATCACTCTCTTAACACAATCGTCGATCAACAAAGTTGAAAACAAACATATACGGGATGGCTCCCAGACAGTAATATGCGGTCTTGCTAGTGAAAAGAATACCTCTGGGGTTACTGGAAGAGATATGAAATCACTCCCTAAACATTCCGGATAATAATAAGAACAAACTGTGAAATTTTCAGCGAACCGGTTCAGTAGTTTTTGAATCTTTTTTTTTTTTTAACGTGCGACTATTGTACACACTTGGGCTAATGCAGATGATGGGATGATTTATAGCGTATAAAAATGCCAAGCCCTCGCCGGGAATTGAACCCGGGTCTTCGGGGTGAAAGCCTACGCTATCCACCAGGCCACTGAGGCGGCTAGTTTTTGAATCTATAGAGGCTATAGAGGACATACATGCGAACATTGCTTTGAATATAGAGCAGCAGTCAAAAACGAATATATACGGGATTGCTCCAGAGAGTCATAGGATAACAAACGTATATATGTATATATGCGGACGAGCTACTGAAAATGGATAACCGATGAAGGGATGCGCCCTGAAAGGGGGTGTACGAAAAGAGACATGGCGGAGAAATCACTTTCTAAACACTCCTGGCATAAATAAGAAAAAATTGTATATGTATAAATAATAAGAAATAATAAGGATTCAAATGAAGTGACAAACTATACGAGAGATATATCTTTCCCGACTGTTTTTCAAGTTTGTTTACAAGAATGTTATTAAAAAGATTAGAATCATTGGTTGTCAATAACAATATACTAACGGAATTCCAGGCCGGATTTAGACAAGGTTATATTACCCGCGATAATATTTTAATTGGACAAATATTATTGAGTTGAAATCAAGAGAAATGAAAAGCAAAGTTTGTTGTTTATTTGTTGATTATATTTGCATTTGATTCTCCTGTTACACAAAGGGCGTTTCCTCCCAAATTTTGCAGGATTTAAATACGAATACTGAAGCTAGTCCAGATGGTTTTAAAACGGAGAGAAACTTAAAAGGAATGTTTGCTATTTGCGCTTATTTTTTGATTATATTTGGTATACAAGAGGCATTGGTGGGTGGAGGCAGGTGTGAAGATAAGGTGTTTGCTCTACGTAGACAATATCGATGTGATTGCAGATAAACATATGTATTACATATGATGATTAATAATCAGGCTGAATACAGAAATTTGTGAAGCTCGACGCTGAAATTGGATAAGTGAAAAATAATTTCTAGAATAGGTGAAAAAGTTTAGAAAAAGTATTGTTGGAAGTATGAAGGAAGACTCATTAAAATAGTTAAAGAATGATTAATACCAAACTTTAACCTGGATCAGACATCTGCAAGATGTATTAGGCTAATATATGTTATATATAATAAATGGTTAAAAAATAATAATATTTCTATGTCAACAAAATCAGAAATATTTAGGGCTGTTTCAAGCAAAGTTTTATGTTGTGATTCTCAGATGTGGGGATTAAGCAATTTAAAATCGTTGAAAATGTGTACGTATTCTTTGCTAAAAACCTTTTTTTTTTGGTTATTAGTAAAATACATCTGATTTTGTAGTGTACTTGGAGAATGAAATTAACAAAATATTTTTGTATACTTTAGGAGTGCATTTTAAATTTATTCAGAGATTGTTAATGTTAAAAAAAGACACAATTATCGTAATTATTGGCAGAAAAAGCGAGTAAGCAAAATGTGTTTCGGTTTAAAAGTTTTGACGAGTTGTGTATAAAATATAATTTAAGATCATATAATTACTTTAAAGGATCTACAAGATTGTATTAAGTTAGAGTTTAAGGATACCTTCATAATTCTAGATATCACAAATTTTATTAGAGTTTAATTTTAGTTTATGGAAAAATACTATTTATCAAGTAGAAACAATATGTATTTTATAACTTATGTAATTTATGTATTTTAAAACTAAGAGGATAAATACTGAATTTAAATTTTAGAGTTGATAGGGCCGAGGAAACTCATATGTGTTCATTGTGTTCATTGAGATTTTAAATGGAGGGCACCTATCACTATTTGGCTATGTGTCCTGGTTCAAAGAATTTAGAATGAAGTCTTCTGGTAACATAGAGTAAAATTAGGAAGTATGCATGCAGTACTTGAATGGCAAATATTGGTTTTAATTATTTAACTATCACTTGTGTGTGTGTGTGTGTGTCCATCACTAATCACAGTTAACAGTAGATGGTATAAACTAACTGAAGCCTGTCATATTAGGTTTGGCATAGCCTACGTGGTTTTCTAATATAAAAATTCCTGGAAGATAGTTTGGATTCTATAATGGTGCACACTAAAGTGGGAACATGTACCTAAATTTCCTAAACGGTAAATTTCCGTCAAGAATCACCTGTCAAAAATACCGCACTCACTTAGTTCCTACTTACCCGACCATTCAGGTCCCTGCGCCTAGCATTGTCGCAGCTTGAATGCCGCGCCAACGCACAAAAATATCCATAAATGCTTTAAACTAAAACAGGCCGAAGTGACGTCACCGTTAGATCTAGATTGGTTTCGTGTTACACCAATTAGCAACATTTACTTTATATAATGACGAAAACGAGGAGTGTTAGCGGGTTACATTAATTAGCGTGTATGTCTAAACGAATGATACACGCAGTTACTTTCTCCAATAGCTCAGCCGTCCGTGCAAGTAACTGTTAAATTGTTTTCTTGATTTGGAACATCGCTTTGTTGCGCAATAACTAAGTAAACTTTCTAAATTTATAAGCACGTACAAACGTAAATAGAAACTTGATCGTATATTTGGGTGAAGTCGCGTAGTGGCGCAAATTTACAGCTGCGACCATAACAGTTGAGACCATAACAGCTGATAGTGCGAGAAAAGTTCACCCGTATCTAAACTGTTCATCAGCTATATTGTTACGTTATATATTGCAATTTTGTGGAGAATATTTATTTAAAATTTATTATTGTTATTGGTTTCCATTATGTTTGCCTTTATTACGCACTTGATCTATAAAAATTGAGTAAATAATTGTTTGTACAAATAAATTTAGACTTCCACAGAACCAAATGTAATATTTTACAAGCAGTTGGAATACACTATCTGTAAGAAATTTGCATATAATTATAAAAATTGGAAGTGATTTAATGATTTATAGGTGAAAAATGAGAAATATTCCTAATAAGAACTACATTAGAAGGGCATTGTTCCGAAACATTTTTTGCCTACTAACATTTGGGAAGTTATTAACTATTTTTTCAAGAAATTCATTGTAATACTTTTTAAGAAATTTTATAAGCTTTAAGAATATTTTCACACCGTTTTTATTTATACATTTTTTTGAAAAGAAGCAACCACCAAAGTTGATACATGTCTAATGTTAGTTGTACGAAATGAACAAATGAAACATGCGATATTAATTTAATTTTTTGACAGCTTAATTTTTACATTAGTATTGTGCCTATATTGTGAAGTTGTTGGAAAATTCAGTACAAAATCTAGTAAATTAAATTAGATGATTTTTTCATATTATTTTTCTAGAGACAGTTGTTTTTAAACAAATTGGTATTGTGCCAGTATATTTAAATAGGCCTTACTTACTGAAACACATACTTAAACCAATATTAAAATACTTTACTACCTAAAATCCTTCAATCACCCCGGAGAACAAGCTGGAATTTGGATGAAAAAAATCATTTTTCTTTTATTTTAAGGCGAGAAGCACATCGAGGCTATTATCGCCTCCCTAAATGTAAGTGTGAGTGTAAAGTGTTAGTCGTAAATGTAGTGTTGTAAATGTAAGTGTGTGTTAGACTCGGGTACCGCGAGGAACGTCTAAATCCTCTCAATAGGTGCAGCTAGTCTGCACTCCCCCCTGCGGGGGAAAAATCATAGGACGATAGAAAAACAAACACATAAAATTTGAAATTATCAAAAACTTTCTTCCTTACCATCGGTATTTTTTCATTCTTCTGTTGTTATTTACCAAGACAAACATCAAATCGAAGCTTAGTGCCGCAATATACAGGCAATTGCTTTATAGATCAATTTCATCTAATTTAGGGGAAAAGTAAAGCAGTTTAGCTGTGTCTGGAAAATCGTTGTGCAAAAATGAATCCACTTTCTGTAATGTCAGTAAATTGTAAGATTATTAGGTTTGCATTGCAGTTTTTTACAAGGCGCATGCTCGAGAAAGAGAAAGAGAGAGGGATTTAATTTGATTCGAAGCCTTTACGTGAAGTGAATTTTAAGACAATTAGGTCTTCTTTTCCACTTAACCTGTCGACAACTTATAATAAAAACATAAATTAACAAACTGAATAAAAAAAATAAAACTTACAATCTGATAACTGTAATTATTAATATTTAATAATAAAACGCAGCAATTGGTTAAACAAAATAATTTGATAGTTTAACAAAAATTAAAAGAAAAAGATAAACAAATCAAAGTAACAATAATATTTTAAAACAAAACAAATTACAACCGATCTTTTGAAACTAAAAATATGAAATTGAATAAAAACATTCACTTTCATACAATGAGCTTTATAAAAAATATGATTAAACCTTCTCCATTCCGAACAGAGAACAGTCCGTACCACTGATGGTGTTAAGTGACCTTGAAAACTGAGCTCATCTATTAAACGACTTCAGGGAATGTGGTGAAGAATTTCACAAACGGCACGTCGATACCGTAAAAGATTTGCTGCACATGACAGTTCTGTGGTTAAGTACAAACAGCGTTATTGACCACTTTCTTGTACACTTAGTACAAAATATGTGAACTAGAAACAAACTTATTTGCCAAGTAAGTCGGCTTTCCGGTTTGAAAAACAGCATTTAACGTAGTTGAGCATGATAAGACTGAGAATCACTTAACTTTAAAATATTTAATTGCTTGTAGTAAGCATGATCATCGCGTTTTAAATTAAACACAAAACTAACGCAAAAGTGGTGTGCGCTTTGTACCTTATTGGCAAGTTCAACATCCATGCCATTACTACAGTGTCACAGTGTAAAGTAAGGCATAATAACAGCTCTCGAATATGAAATGGTAAAAAATGCTTCAGTTTTTCAGTGAATGAAGCCTGCACAAACTTTGTTACTTATTTTGAACACATATTCAGTCTGGTTGAGGACATTACTGTCAGTCCTAGGTTTCTAACTGTATTACAGTAACCTATTAAGTCGCCTTCATTGTTGAGAATGGGAAAAGTGTCAAAGTCCATTGTGTTACTCGAGAGTAAGCTTTAATAATAGTTCGTGTTTTTTGTTTTTTAAGTTCAGCCTCAAGCCAAGGCTCTTCAGCCCATAAACAAATGCTGTTAATATCACAAGTAATGTGCCATACTGGTCAATTTCGCTGACTTTAAGACATAAATATATCTGTAAATCATCAGCATACACGTGGAGTTTACAAAATTTTAATTTAGTACTAAAATTTTTAAAAAAATAAAGAGAAATGAAGTTTCCAAAAAAACAGAGAAAATAAAGTGACTTCACTTTTTTAGTTATTATTAAAATATTCTATATTTAATATATAGTTATTTATTACTAAATAATATTTTTTTAAAATAGGCTAAAAACAAATTTGTTACGGTAGAAAACAGTTATGTACCTGACTGTGCTCAAAATACAATATCTCTTTGAAGATCCCAAAGCTTAATTGAATCTCTCCTTACTGCATTTTAATTCTTATGTTCTACGTAATGTTTGTTGAATAATGTAAACTACTTCACTACAAAAATGATAAAAAAGTCTAAAGCAAATTAATGTTTTGTAGTTTTTTATCTTCTTATGTTGTTGACAATTATTATCAAGTATTTTCCTCCATAACTAACACATGTCTGAACCTTAAGTCGTTAGACATGTCTGAACACATGTCTCCATTGACTGAAACCTTAGGTCTACTGAGTACTAGACTACACATAGTCAAAGAAATGTTCGATGTTACTTTTGTAGCTTGAATAAAGCAACCAAGATGAACATTTTAGGACCCGGAAGCTGTATCAACGCCGGAACCATTGTAAAAACAACAAATTCTCCATTCAATACCAAGACGAAGTGAAAGAGTTGTTGCTTTCTTGTTTAAACGTCACGTGGCGGCTTGTTTCTTGTAAAGTTTCGTGACGTGATGAGGCGTGACCACGCAACCGTTTGTTACGTCACGTACGTATTTTTATTAAGAAGAAACGATAGAAAATATTTAACTAGTGGTCCAATACTTTCTCCTATTTTAAAATTGTTATTAGACTTGGTTGACCACAATGACGCGAAAGTTTACATTTTTTTTTGTAAATTGAACTCTAACGAGCTATTGTTTCGAAGGTGTTTCTAACCGTTTTTGAATAAGAACAGTAACCAGCAGCGTCGAAATCATTAGAGCCGATTTTGAGAAAACTTTTTTTGTTAACTTCTCACAAAAGAAGGAGGATTGGAAATTCTCGAAATATGGGCAGACTACAGATTTACATGTCAAATTGCATTGAATTTGTCGATTTTTCAACAATGTACACAGCCATACATAAACACAAAAGGATAAGTGAACAAAATTTGCACTAGGAAACTGGCTGTCACAGGCAAAAACATAAACAATTAATTAAAGCTAAAATGATTATTGCTGGTTTGTAATAGTCTAGTTATATTAATGATCTTATTATGAAACTGATATACAAAACTGAAATTAAAGAAAATAAACATTTATCTATAGCATATACAAATAAAAAACGTCAGTCTTGTACCACATAGCAAACTCTTAAAGTTCTAATAGTTGTAATGGCTGAGCTTGTATGTAATGTAATGACGTTCATTTATAATATAAATGATTAATTAATTTAATCATATACAATGTACAAGATATGTCACGTAAAGTGACTCCACTTTTCTTACTAAAATCTTTTAAAATTAAAGGCTTTACACCGGCAATAAGTCCCAGCCAATAGGAACCTTGTTCCAACAAAAAAATGCAGACAGCCTACAACTCCGTTCTAAAGCTAATTCGGTTCCATTCTCACATGAGAAACATCGATCCGCACAAACCTGATCGGACAGTCAGGCTCACTCTTGAAGTAACGGAGCACGTGAACAGTATCCAAACAGTTCCATAGTTATTAATCCGCGCATTTTAGCCTCGTAATTGCCTTTTTTGTGAAACATTTCAGAACCTAGAGTAATAATTTCAACAAAATCCGACATTCAATGCGGTAAAAAATCCACATCGATTCAGTTCGGTACAGTTTTGAAACTAAAACACTTTTTTTTCTAGTCTATACAAGTAACAATTTTGGAGTGATAGGATCAAATTTATAGTTTTAGTAGGCGGTGAACCTTCAGTGATCCTGATTGCGTGCAGTAATCGTCGCGACTGCACAGCTCGCGTGGACAACCCCGACGTCTCTGCAGGACGGTCTGCTAAGCTCCTAGATATTTGATTATGAAATAAATAGTATCTGCACTTTACCGATAAAACCGCTTTGGTCCTCCGATACTTTGGTCTAGATATTTAATTATGAAATAAATAGTATCTGTACTTTACCTATACAACTACTTTATCGATACTTTGGTCCTTCGGAAAGAGGGTTTGAGTGGTAGGATGCTGTTTTGTTTGGAAACAATTATAGCGAAATAGCGTTTTTTGCTTCAGTTATTGATTTCTTATTAAAATACACAACAAAATATATTTAACTGTAAACGCTCTAAAGAAATTTGTGCTAGGTGGTTCGGGTATGTAGTATAATGGCGATAATTATAATTTAAATATTAATTACTCAACCTATTTGTATACATAGTTTTAAACAAATAAATATTAAATTTTAAAAACGTTAAGGTCAGTAGTGGGTGTTATAATCACGCTCGTTAGTTTTATAAGCATAAATAATAGCATTGAGCCACGAATACACTAAATAATTCTATCATTATCTCCTTGATAAAGTAAATTAATTTAAAGAATACAAATACACTGTGTACAGAAAGCGTGACGCTTGATTACGTTAACCGTTTCATTCGAATGTTTGTATTTTTCACTCAAGGAGGTTTTCATTTCAAAAACCCACTTTTTTTGACTTTGGGGGCCTGAAAAGAAAATCGGATGTTTACAAGAAAATCTCAAGATCAATTGTTTCACAATCACTACACTTTAATAATAAAAATTACCGTCTTTTATCGTTCCTTTTTTCTGAACATATTCGTCCAATACCCTACACGTGTTTTGTTAATGTATCCAGCTCGTACTTTGAGGTGAGGCAAGAGGTGAACAACTTTCTCCTGAAATTATAAACAATGATTAAACACGCCAATACCCGTCCTCTGATAATTATTACACTACAGCTTACCACCGAAATGGGCGTCAACACTGTAGACAACAATCTCTTAATGTAACGTTTAGTTTCAACATGTAATGAAAAACGAAAATTAAATAGCACAAAAAATAAATTTTATTAATAAAGTAATTCAACATTCAGCTAATCCGTTCAACATTTCAAAATCTTGGGCAAATCGAAACCTTTTGTTACACTTTATCTGACTTAATCATTTTTATAAACATTTTAAACGTTCAAATTCTACTGAATACATGAGAAATTTAATTTACAAACTGCGATGTTGAAGTCAGATTTTCAAAAAAGTAGTAATTTTTAAAGAGATTTTTAATTAGTTTTAATGGCTTAGATTTAACTGGGTTGAAAATTGTCCAAAATATTAAAGTTATTTCCCTGCTAAGTTTAAATAAATAAATGTGTACAATGTTTTACACATTATTTTTTAAGAATTTCATCATGATCGGTGCACACAGCCAGTTCAGTAATGGCTGCTTTAACTTTACGGGACTACGTTAATTATACATTCAAATAGTTTTACATTCTTCTTTTTTACTTTTAACTGAAAGGTTAAAAAAATCGAATTGCCAAAACATAAACCACTAATTCGATTTTGCTGCGGTTTTTTTATCTCGCGGTTTCTGTAATTTTACTCGTTGTATGTTTGTCACGCTTTAAGGAGTCTTGATTTCTTGTTACTTTTATTTTAAATTCACAATCACTTGTACTAACAAGCCTACAGACATAGACGGGCCGATTGAGGCCAACATCTTCCCAGACAACGCAATGCGAAGTTACGTCATTCCCCGAGCTGCTTCTTGCCTTACGAACGTATTTACTGAGGAATGCGGTTACATTCCTTATCCGGACATCTTTACAATTAAATATTTTAATTTTTACAACAATCGGTATTGCGCTGTTTGAGAATATCCGAGCTACTTTCCTTATTGATAGACTGTGAGATTTTTGAACAGTGGTTTTCGAATATTCTGCAAGGTCTGAAGAACGTTATTTCGGCAAGTTATTCAATATTTCTACACAGCGAGACATAACAATACAGGATTATTGGAAACTTTGGCAACACCTGTGAGATTAAAAAATGAGTTTTATAGACAATAGTAAATTAGGCAATATTAAATAAATATTGCACAAAGTACGGTACTTATTTTGTACCAGTACAATAATGGTGTTTCCATATAAAAAACAATTAGTTTAATTAAAATTTCAAAAATAACCAGGGGGGGGCCCGCGCGAAACTTCGCACTATGAAAGTTTTAAGTAAACACAGCCTTTTGAATAAGAGTAATCGTTGGGTGAGGGCGATAGTTGGAAGGAAGGGAAAACATGCCTAAAAATAAATCAAAAAGCGATCGGTTTGAAATAATAATCACAATTTATGAATCATTGTAGTATATACATTTCAATACAGATAATTATTTTAATAGCAATTTTTACAGGGCGTTACAGTACCTCGTTGTAGACGATACTTGATGTAAGAATGTAATCTTCTTGTTCTTTCTGTACAACTACGTAAAATTGTCCTTGAATAAAGACGGCATTTGGTAAATACAATATTGCTATTTGAAGTGTTTGTTCCTGGGACTTGTTTATAGTGATAGCAAACACAATTTTAATAGGTAACTGTCTTCTAGTCAATTGTAAAGGCATGTTTGATAACCTCTAACTGTATTTTGATATTTTAATTGTACTTCGTATTTTATTATGTCCATATTAACAATAGGTAAATGCACGATGGAAGGAGAAATCACAAACATATTTGTGTAAAAATAGTATCCAAAACATGTGTTTGGTATTTGAAATGCTTGTCCCGGCTTGTACGACGGGCAGGGGTAGGGGTTTGTCAGTAGGGCCACATAACCTGTAAGTTTAATGACTTTTAAGTAAATATTGAAATTGTTCTCTAAGCACGTTATGTAAAAAGTGGTATTTGTAATGGGGTTGTCTTTTCGTGATTAATAAGTTAGCTGACAATATATATAAAATATTGTCTGATTTATGATGCTGCGCATGCGCGTTCATGATGCCGTTTTGCCTATAATATTAAAGTGTCTTTTAGGTTAAAATTTTCCACAAACAGTAAGTTTTAGCGCGAAAGCGTTTTGCAAAGTCAGAAGTCGGTTAAAAAAAATCTTTCTAAAGTTACCATTTATGCCTGTACAAATAGTATGTGCTGAGAATAGGGGATGTTGACTTGAGAAATAATAGGCCTACATATGATTTCTTTTTTCTGTGATATTAGGGCCTATATCTTACCTCAAGTAGAGGGCTCGATGATCGATATGGCTAAAAGACAACACACAGACAGCGTAGCAGCGCAGGGACAGAGAGCGGCTGGAGTTGAAGGAACAAATCGGTTTGATTTTCAGACTTGTTTACAGCGGCACGTAGGGTGGACATGGAGCAACTTATTGCTGAAGTGTTCTGCGCTGAAAGGTGTTCTCCCATTTATAATCTGTTTCTCAGTAATAACTTTAATATTTGGAAGAATACATTCAAAAGTCTCTAATGATATTATATTATATAAGAAGAACCAGGTCATAGTGTCGTTTTAACATTGAAGAACGATGATGGTAATCGCCATATGTCTTCCTACCATGGGAGACTTCGTGAACTTTCTTCATTCCCATCCTTCATTCCCACTTACTCAATCAAAAGTTCATTATAGACTTTATTTCCGTCCTTCATTCGTCCCATTTATTCATTCCAGGCTTCATTCTAGACTTTATTCCAGTCTTTCATTCCCACTTATTCATTCCAGACTTCCTTCCCTTCCTTTTATTTCCACTTATCCCTTTGAGATGTCTTTCTAGACTTTACTGCTGCCCTTCAATCCCACCTATTATTCTAGATTGTATCCCCTGTGTGTGTGTGTGTGTGTGTGTGTGTGTGTGTGTGTGTGTGTGTGTGTGTGTGTGTGTGTGTGTGTGTGTGTGTGTGTGTGTGTGTGTGTGTGTGTGTGTGTGTGTGAGATAGATAGAGAGAGAGAGAGAGAGAGAGAGAGAGAGAGAGGCTTTAATTTTGGTTTGATTTGAATCAAATGTGGTATCATCATGATAACGGCTTAAACTATTTCATTACTCAGCAGAATCTGTTCAACAGTTTCAAGATATCGTCCATTCATAACCTTTTTTAATCACGATAAACAGATGAATTAATTTGAAGCGAATTTCCAGAAGTGATAGTCTTTCTTTATCTTGTCATTTTTTGAAATTCTGATTACACTGTCACAATCAGCATTAATTCTGCAGAGCAATACATTAGCATTTTAAACTTCTAAACTGCATTGTAAATTTAAAAATGATCCCTGACCGCAATCAAATTAAATTTCTTAATTTCAACTGATTTAAAAAATTAAAAAAAAAACGATTGCAGTTTTTATTGCTGATTACGATGGTGAAATCAGATTTTCAAAATATTTCAGACAAAACAGTTATGAACTTTCAACTGTTCCAAAAAAATTTGAAATGATGTCATTTTGAAACTTTCGAACGAATTTTTCTTGTTAACGAACTTGTTGGAGCTATTAACATACTTGATATTTGCGACAAGTTTTAACTAAAGCGGACCGAAGTTGCTAACGCGAGCTCTCAAAAAGTAATCTAGAGGTTAGGATCTGTGCTCATTTCAAAGTACTGGATGTGGGTTTTACTTATCCACTATATGGGGTGATCCAATAACTAACTTTTCTAATGAAAATTCGTTAAAAACACTACTTTTTAAAATCTGATCCGCATCGTAACAATGGTTAGGAATCTGCATAAATTACCATTTTAAATTTTCAAATTTTTTGTAAATAAGAAAATAAACCTGGAGGCGAATAGGGTTTATTTTTAAATGTTAATATAGCTTAAAAATTGAGAATGCCAATATAAACAGACTTAGCTCTACTATTTATTTAATTTTAGAATGTTGCTGAATTTCTTTTAATTCGCGATCATCATATAAGCAAAACAACTTTGGGCCGCTGTTAATATTGTCATCACGATAAGATTTAATGGACCGCTTCACTTGTATTGTCAGTTTATTCCCAGTAACCAAATCACACACGACTGGCCTTAAGGAATACAAGGCGTGGAAGGTTACTTTTTTAAAAATATTTCACAAGGCCCTTTAATTGTAAAGAAACCAGTTTATAAATAAAGACCTTTATCAAGGTCACCCGTGTCTACAGTCCAATACCATTCTATACCCGTCTTTCCTTAATCCAATATTCGATTGTTTGTTATTTATAAATTCAAATTATATCGTTTGGTGAAATAATCTTACTTTTCTTTTCGCAACTGTCTGTTGTTTTCTTAAAATCGGTGCAACTGGTATTGTTTCTATTCTTGCTTCGGGAACTGTCTTGTGTTACTTTTACCAAGAAAATTGCATTTTAGTACTTTTTCCTTTTTTGTTGTTGTTGTTTCAAGGCGAAAAGCACATTGAGGCTATTATCGCCTCTTTAAATGTAAGTGTGAGTGTAAAGTGTTAAAGTCGTAAGTGTAGTGTTGTAAGTGTAAGTGTGTGTTAGAATCGAGTCCGCGAGGGACGTCTAAATCCCCTCAATAGGTGCAGCTAGTCTGCACCCCCTGCGGGATTTTTCCTTTTAACTTACATGAAATGAATGTATTAATAATGTTATCTTTTAGCAGTGTTACTGAATGCATATTTTTTTCAACAACAGCGGTGCTCTGCGTGGACTAACATCATTCCCTAGCTACTCATGGGACAACATGAGTAAGAATGTAAACAGAATTAGCGGCAACTCACCGCACAACAAAAACCTGGCCAAACGGTGAACAATCTCCGTGATAAGAGTTGAGAATAAGAGGTTAAAATTGCAGAGCAAGCATCAGCAAACACCACAGTAACAAATTAAGAAATGATCAGTTAGAAATCACTCGCCTTCAATCCTCTTTAAATCTTAGACATTATGAAGGGATTAATGTTGAAGAAGACGCTAGTTTGCTTTTTTATTCATTTGTTTTTCCTGTTAATCGTCAGTGTCTATATACGTATATACCGTTTATTTTTTGTGCGTTTATATAATACCACTAAATGTTTGAATTTAAGAATTTGCCATTCTCGTAAAATAATGGAATATTCACGTAAATATTACTTCTTTTAACACTTCCCATCATTCCTGTACGAAAAAACCTATACACGATTGCTCAAAAAACATATATACGATAGCGCAAATCAGATCTTGTATTTAAGCTATATCTGAGCGAGGGTTGATACACACCCTGTAAGTGTCGTATTGATTTTATATATACGGCAAATGTCCGATTTAAATATTACAATAACACGAATATTCAATTATTAATTAAGTAATTGTGTCATAAATAACTGTCGGTATAAACATGAATTCGGACCTTTTTAAAAGCTTCTTCAAATTCTCCCAAAGTCTGATATTAATAGTCAATGCCTTTGCCTGGAATATTGTGGCCTACTGACCTGTGGAGACAACGGGTTGGTGCCAAAACGTACCCCAGCCCCAGTGCCCTTATACACAATCTAAATTAAATATTAAATTCTGTCAGCTTGAAAAACTGCATTTGAAATTAACTGTGTATATAAATCACTTCACAATGGAAGTAGATCTACACTTCCAGAATGTTGTTTATTGCTCTTCATAATGGCAAATAAATATCCGTAAAAAACTTACTAGGCCTAAACATTTGCTCATTTAATTACCAATATCAAATAATTAAATTACTTTTTTATGTTATAACAACTTGGCACTATCTGTTACGTGCGATTACGGCAACGAAATTTGTTATGTAAATTTCCAAATTCCCAGGGCCAAGGGCGCACCAGGGTCGCCGGCACAGTGGGAAGATATCAACAGCAACTTGCTCTTACCAAGTACGGACCGTAAACATTTCTAATATGGATATTAAGTTTTTGTTAGGTCCAAAATGTACCAAGGACCATCGTGTGCCTAACCGACAAGTTAGAAAATTATGAAAAAATAAACCATTATGAAAATAAGTAATTATGAACTGAATCCGAAACCATGGAACAACGATCATGATCAAATAAAACACGTTATTTGAAGGGTCGTAAATAAGTTGTTTTATATTTTAAATGACAGAGTACGTCACAAGAAAATTAACAATATTTTTCACTAAATTATATTAATATAATTGGTCTGGGAAAACCATAGCCTACGGAAGTATTGTGGTTCAGTATCGAATATTTTTGAAAATATGAATTTTGGATAATTAAAATGGCGCAAAGATAAGATCTAGTATTTATTTACGTTTTTAAAAGTACGTTTTGTTACAAAAAGTATCAATAGCTAGCGATTGCCTTAATGAACTTACTCTCATATCAAAAAGGCATTGTCAAAAACAGTGAATGAAAGTAAAGTTATATTTATTCATATTAAATTTTAAAAAATGTATGCACACAATTAGTGTGCATTGAGAAATAAAAGCATAATACGTTTTTAATTTTTTGTTATCTATTTCTAAATCGAGTTTAGGTTCTATTTTTTTTTTATTTACCCAAATGGCAATGAAATAGGAGAACTATTTTCCTTCATTTAGTTCCGCAACGTTCACCTCGTATAAAAACTTTGCTTCCTTCTCTTTTGATATGAAATAAAAACCTCTAAAATCTGAGAACATTTTCACAATAGCCTATATCAAAAGCAAACACTAATTCACCGAGATTCGCTATGAAATATCAGTACATAAGTGTCTGGTTAGTTGTTTCAAAGGATATGCGTTGTTAAATTAACGGTAAGTTAAACTTTCTCTGTTTAACCTTGACCTTGATACTGTCTGTGTTACTTTGAAGCCGTACACAACATATTGGAAGTAATTTAACAATAGACCGTGATGTAACCGAAGCTGTTACGCAGGCACGCAATTCTGGATACATTACGATCTTCGAAATTTCAGATTTATCTAAATTGGATCCTGGATAATCAGAATCTTGTAAAATGTCTCTTTTAGAGTCAAACTAAGGCAGATTCGATTACAGAAAATGTCTAATAGATTTTAATGTGTTTAATTTATATAATACCGTATTAAAAACCCATTCTCTCAATTTTATTGAAAATTTTATACAGAGTGTTTAAGCGTTATGTACCTCTTTTGTACATAACTGTTATTTTTATTAATAATCTTTTCCATTGAAAACAATGAGTTATTGAAAATGTATACATTTACTACTTATTAATTGCTAATTTACACCACAGATTGTGTGTGTGTGTGTGTGTGTGTGTGTGTGTGTGTGTGTGTGTGTGTGTTTGTGTGTGTCATTAAATAAATTTCGAATAAACTTTGTTTTTTCCGAAAGTTATCCGAACAAAACGTAAATTTCGATATCTCCCCCAAATTCGATACGAGTTAGCGATAAAATAACCTGAAAAACGATATAATTTACCAAACCAGATCAGCAGGTTTCTTTAGCATTTCGTTAAAGAAACGTTGGTCATAAATAAAGATTTTGTAGTCAAATCTGTGATCAATTTTTAAATAATATAATTTACTATCCGAGAGTAAATAAAAAAAACTAACATAAAAGCTGTTTTCGCTGTTTTTTGTATCGATAGCTTTAGAATCCTTAACGTTTTAATAATAGCAACACCGCAATTTTCTGTAATTTTAATCCAACCCGGAAAAATATTTCCGATAACACTTCGTTATTTTTTTAAGGACTTTCTATTAAGTACATGTTGTTTCACTCAGTCACAACAAACAGCTGGTATGATAAATGCTTTCACACAATACTTTCCTGTGCAATGTCAGGAGGGGCCTACATACGATTTCAAAGAACAGTAAACCTAGCAGTATATTTTAAATAATTGCCCAGCAGCCGCTTTGACGGGCACACAACATTTCCCGCCAATTTAACCGGTAACAGTAATATTTATGAAAAATGTTACTGGACAAGCCGTTCAGCCAGTATTACAGGAAATAGCCAGCAATTGCAATCGTCAACATTAAATAAAAGACGACCATCTTGAAACGGAAGTGAATGGGAAAATGTCTTACATACATGTCGTACAGACTTTAATCAAGGTAGCTTTTTAAAAAATTTCAAAACCGGGCAATATGTTTAACCAAATCTGAGCGTAAGAAACAAACAAGCAAAAACAAAATAAATGCCGAATTTTCGAGTTGTGACAGAGACTTTGCTTCGCTCGGTCAACTAAGTATAATTTCGATCTACTGAGAGTTAGATTTATTTGTTCTGTTTTTCCTTTGAAAAACACAGAAGCCAACAAATCGGAGAATGTGAACTGGAAAAAAAGTTATCGAAGATCTCTAATAATATTAAAGACAAAGCGGCCTTTTCTTTTTTTGTTTTTAATAGAGTGTTTGAAAAATATACTTTATCTAAAGACCACTCAAATAAATGGTGCAAAAAACAAAACACATATTTTCTTACATACTGTTTTTTTACCAAGATAACCGGCAAGTAGCTAGATGTAGGCGACACTGTTCAAAGCAAAACATTTAAATGGCATTCATTACACTGAAAACTTTATTTAGAGCATAAAATGTGAGTGCAATAGGCAATGTATAGGCGAAACAAACAGATATCTAAACATAACAATAAATGAAAAAAAATTAAAACACGCGATATATATGGTCCAAAAAATATAAATTTATTTTGGAAGACACAAAAATAATTTAAAGTGAGAATAATATATAAAAACGGAAAGTAATTGAAGCCACAATATTAACGGACAACCATATCAGCCAAATCCATGTAGGATTTTTTTTAAGGCGAAAAGCACATTTAGGCTATTATCGCCTCCCTAAATGTAAGTGTGAGTGTAAAGTGTTAAAGTCGCAAGTGTAGTGTCGTAACTGTAAGTGTGTGTTAGACTCGGGTACTGCGAGGGACGTCTAAATCCTCTCAATAGTTGCAGCTAGTCTACATCCCTTGTAGGAATCACAAATTATTACAATCCTTATAGGAATTGTAGCCCTTATTACAACAAACTTCAGATTCAAAATAAACATAAATTTAAAATTTGTAAATTTTCAAAGGCTGGAATTTTAATAGTTAAAAATGAAAGCTTCATTAAGAGATGAACGCCTAAGAATTTAAGAGAGTGAAACGTCAGGTGTGCACCCTAACAGGCATGCACCTTTATCCGGTGTTGCACGAGTGGACATCAGTCAGCTGTCTCGAACACATCATTGTTTTGTAGCGTTTTTGTTTTCTTTATCTTGATGACTTGTGGTTACGTGATTACATGTACGTCTTAGTTTTATTTCTGTTTTGACCACTCAGCTTGTCTGCCCTTATTATTTGTCCTTATTTAGCACAGGCTAAGGCGTTTAAGCTTGTGTTGTAGTTGCATGTTTAGAGCTCGGATTAAAGTTGGACACTTGAAAACTAGAGTTGATTCGTACATTTGAAACGATTCATAATTTGTTTTTACGCACACAAATTGTATTCGAGAAAATAGTTGATTTTTGAGACATTATTTGTCTGTCAATTTTAGTGGTTTACATAACAAAAAACGTTCTTGGGAAATAATACGTTTATTAACGACCAGCGATTTTTCAAATTTTTCTGAAACGAACATTGCTTACAGACACACTGACGTTCAAGTAAACCTACTTTTTTAATAGAGGCGTTAAAAAAATCTTAAATATTCTTGCACATAATTATGGATTTTCTTTAATTTGAAATATTCCGATGATAAATTGAAATTTTAAAAATGTCTTCTTTAAAAAATACATTTCGTAAATATCAATATCCAAGTGTCTTTTTCTATGTGGCTGCCGTTTTAAAAGTAAGAATATTTACAACCCCATTGATATTGTGTTTATGATTTGTTTTCGA
This sequence comes from Callitettix versicolor, assembly GCA_022606455.1. Taxonomy (NCBI): domain Eukaryota; kingdom Metazoa; phylum Arthropoda; class Insecta; order Hemiptera; family Cercopidae; genus Callitettix; species Callitettix versicolor. The sequence continues at coordinate 86,998,512 of CM040186.1, forward strand.
ATAAACATCCCTTATTTAAATTTAAGTGTTGCTAGCCAATCGACAATGTAACCATGCAACGAAGTAAAATTTAAGTGTTTTCGTAATTAAGAAATATTGAATTACCATGTTAATTGTTTACATTGTGTTTAGTTAATCGTTTATTAATGGAACCAAAAATTAGTGGTTGTTAGAACAGCCATGAAGTGTTCCCTGGTCTCAAATATCCTCTAGAATATGTTTTCAGTGTTTATCAGTTTTTTAAACCTTCAGGGTTATTTCCGTGGTTTTAAAGAAATTTTAAATAAGAAATTCCAGCTAACTTTAACTCTGACAACGGTGGTGAAATCACAATTTCGAAAACGTGTAAGAAAACATTATAATTTTCCCCTTCACGTATAAATTTACTTTGCAGTAATAAATTAACTTCCTCTAATAGTGTTACTTGGCGGTAGTGTTTGGTAAAGGTATGCCAGGCGTAGAGAAAGTAGGTGAACACAGATAAGGCATCACAGAAGTAGCCTAGAGTTGCACCTGTGTGTATGGAGGGAAAACTATGGTCACTTCCGGAACTGTACAACAGGAAGTTATCGTCATAGCAATCTGTTGTACTGTTACACAGGCATTAAAAATATGTTTAAACGCGGAAATGGCGTGTTGAGATGTTGTTCTGTTTCACTGTATGGTAATCCGTGCAAAATTGTTGGACCAACTTGCCATTTCCCTTTGAAACAAAAGTAAACAAATAAAAACTGTGTATTAGTAATTTAATCATTCGTCGTAGCCTACGAAATCATACGAAAATCACTTGTAATTAAGTGTAGCCTAATCAAATTCAAACTAAAAAAGAACAAACACAATCTAATACGGTAATCTGTTTCGCTGATCTCAAAAACTAACATCATTAATGTCATGAAAAAAATTTTACAAACTAAAATATTTGTATTTTACAATTTAGAATAACATAGTTAAATCTAACCGCTGTCGTGTTCATTTTCACTTTATCAAATTTGAAAATTTAAAATGCTAAATTTAAATAGCAAATTTAAAATGCTAAAAAGTTGGCAATGCTGAACACGATTGTTAAACTGTTTTAAAATAGCAGCAATTCAAAATTGTGTATAAAATTTGATAACTTAAAATGCTAGCAATCAGTTTCACCAAACACGATTATGAATTTAAGCCGTTATAACCGGGGTATCTGTATTGTTACGTTTTAACCGTGATTATATTTTGTAGCTAAATTTTTAACTGAACTTAAATAATAGTAAAGTTAAAATACTTGTGTATACTTTCTTTTAATATTTTTAAAATTGAAATATATAAATAATATTTATTAGTTTGTTAGTTATTACTAACAAATTTGAAGTAAATATTTTATTATTTATTCCTTGTATTTATTATTACTAATCACTATATTTAAGGCCTACTCTCAGGATAACCTTAATTATGGATGAATACGATTATTTTTTGTTGTAAAAGCAAACGCAAACTTTCGTACAAGTTGCTATTTTACCAAAATAACCAGAACACTGTCAGGCGACATCTGATCGAAACAAAACCTCTAAGTGTCACTAAAAACTGTATTTAGAGTATCAAATGTTTAGGGGAAACAAGACTACCTCTAAACATAACAATAAATGAACAAAAAAAGAACATGCTTTGCTTAAATAGGCCTATTAGTAAATAAATAAAAAATAATCAAATATTATATGGTTTGAAAATCCACAAATGTATTTTAAAAGAGGCAAAAATAATACACAGTGACAATAACTTATAAAGACGGAAAATAACTGAAGCCTCATACACAATAATAATGGACAATTCTATTAGCCAAACCAGCGTAGAAATAATGTTTTTCTGGCTACCCCTTATTACAAATGAACTTCAATTTTAAAATAAACATAATTTTAAAACTAAAAAGGCTGAAATTAAAATGGTTAAAAAACAAAGGTTCATTACGAGATCCCAGACTAGGGATTTTAGACAGAAATGTCAGCGGTCATTAACCCAAGACAGATATGAGTCTTTATATGGTGCTGGCATGAACGGACTTCAGTCAGTTGTTGTCTTCAACACATCCTTGTATTGTAGCGTTTTTTCTTTATCTTGGTGACCTGTGGTTACATGATCACAGAATTTGTTGGAACGTTAAGACCTAAGAGAGTAGGCCAAATAAAAGAAATAAACTAAACAACTTACTTAGTGTGTAGTTTATATCTAGGTATAAATTGTAAAAATAAATTTCTATTAGATTAGCGACATTGATACTTGTTTAGGATACCCAAATAGCAGTAACAATTCCTTGATTTTAACAGAATAAATTTTAATTTAAAATGTTTTTCTTGGTGAAGTTCTCAAATGGTGATAAGTGAAATTCATGGTGTTAGCAAATCTACAGTAGGCCAACGCAGAGATACTAAAAAAGTTATATGATGCCGTTTATAACGGGCCTGAAAGAGCTCTATTTTTTTATTCTATATAATATTCTTATACTCGCCAATAATCTTCAAAATTAGTACTTTCTCTTTTAAAATTACAAATGCTTTCTCCCCTTAACCACATTCATTTTTATTTCTCCCGCTAATAGCTTTCTCGGTAAATAAAAATAAATGTAATCTCATGTAGCCTAACTTTGAAACCAAGAGATTGTAAACATAGAAAGAGGTTATAAAGAAAATATCCTTAGCCAATCAACAGCTCTTGTTTTACTTTATTTAAACTAAAAAATGTAATAAAAACATTTATATAATGTCATTTAAAAACAATGGCATTAAAACCATGTCTCAGTTACTTTTTACCATGGTTAAATTTTTGCAAATTGTTCTTGATGAAACAAACTAAAGTTAACTTTGGTTAAATATTTTAACCATGGTTAAATTAGCTGTGTTTGAGTAAAATTTAACGAAATTTAAAGAAACAGGCCTGAAGTTATTTAAATTTCATTGCTGTGTTTTTGTGAAATAATTAGATTTTTAAAAAGTATAAAAAAAGTTTTGAATTTTATGGATGGGAGGGCACTTTATCTTATTTGTATTCTAAAATACTTGTAAAAATGTTGGAATAATAATAGTTATTTGTGCAAATAGTGAACAAAGATGCATTTTTTTTAAAACAAGAGAAAAATGTTTTAGGTATGAGGCTTGTCGAGTGAAAGAACTTTTCTTTAGCTGAAAATAAACACTTTGCACACGAATTTCACGTAACAGTTTTCCAATAGTAATACTTAAAAATATTTATTCAAAAATACAAATGTATGATTCAAACCCAATGTGAGGTAATGTTATTTAAATAAACAAAATGTTGCCAACTGAAATTCCGAAAACCAAAAATTACCCTCATTTCTAACAATCACGTACGTGTTCTTTAATTAATCTGAAAAATGTTATTTAAACGTATTTTCTTGTCTATTTTAAGTGAACATTATATAGATTATTAATACAATTTACTTGGGATGTTATTTAACATGAAAATACTACATAATTTGATTCATCTTTTCATCTTGCAGTAAACTTGTAAATACAGGTAATTAAAACTTAAATTTTATTTAATTGCCTTTGAGAAATGAAGAAAAATAAAAACAATAAACAAAGTAGTACTGTAAGTAGTATGTAAGTACGTGTAAGTTATATATATATATATATATATATATATATATATATATATATATATATATTTATTTATTTATTTAAAGCTATTTAATCATGCTGTAAATCACAAGTTGTTACAAATTTCACAGCAGGTAGGTCAAAGGTCAAAATTACATCACTCAAATTAAAATTACATTATCAGATGAGCCGTACAATTTACTTCAAATTTAATTATTTTCCAGCTGAAAATTGCCAGGTTCAAAAGCCAAAAAATGTTATAGAAATGCATTAATTTTGGAAAAAAGTGAACGTTGTGACGAGTGGTGGGGCAACCGTAGTAGGTTGGTCGTGAGGAGAGGGGAGGCAGTCGAATATTGAATGAGAACCAGTGCCAGTCAGTAGCTTTGTAATAGTCGTTTGGTAAAGTTGTGTTAGTGTGAGTGCAGTGCTCTCTTTCGGATTTTGGATCAAACCAAAGTAAGTTGTATTTTAATAATACAGTAAGGTATAACATAATTTAAATAGTGTTTAATTTTTTACTTAATTTCATTGCTTTTAGAAATTTATTCGGAGTGCGTTTTTTCTTAACAAAAATATAAAAAGAAGTTTCACAGATTTTTATTTTAACCCACGTTACCATGTTAATATTAAAAGCGTGCCTTTATGTTGTTCCGATTTTAAAATTGTTACTTAATAATGAAATATTTGTGTTTTTATTAGAGTTTATTCTGGCAATCTCTCAGATATCTTCTCTAACTGTTTTTAAGTTTTAAATATATTAACATAGGCCTATGCGCCTAGACTTTTGTTATAGTTGCTTGTTTAGGTTTTTTTTTGTTTAACGTCTGACTATTTTGCACACTTGAGCTAATACAGACGATGGGATGATTTATAGCGTATGAAAATGCCAAGCCCTGGCCGGGAATCGAACCCGGGTCTTCGGGGTGAAAGCCCAGTACGCTATCAACTAGGCCACCGAGGCGGCTTTAAGGTTTTTAAGTTGTGCACTTGAGAACGAGAGTCGATCCATACTCTCGAAAAGTCGTGTATTGTTTTATATACACAAATGATGGCAAAAGTCCGAATAAATTTTAATAATAACATTATTGTATAGTATTTATACCGAGATATTATATTATACATCAAAATCTGTTTTATTCCAATATGTTTTTTCTTTCTGTTGTTCTGGACCCTAAATTGTAGGTCGTTTCAGATCTTTTGTTTTACTAATGTTAAACTGTGAGACACATTTTCAAATGTGTTAATGTCCCAGAACAAGATGTTCCCCATGTAATAAATTAATGGAGATTATCGGCTATAGGCTATTTATAAGTAGCTGTTTACTAATTAGCTTCCTACTAAATATTTTTTCTAATTAACCATTTCCCTACATTATGCCTTAGGGACATAAATCAAACCCCGCCTTTATCTACTGAAATTTGTTTCGAAATTTTGGAAAATAAAATTAGTATGCTATGCGTGCGATTTGTTACAAACAAGGCACAAAAAATGATTAAGAAAATAGCTTGAAAAAGTTCGTTAACCAGTAAAATTGTGTTCAACAGTTTCAATAATGGTAGTCATTTCAAACATTTAAGAATTCATAACTTTTTGGTTTTATATTTTTTTAATCTGATTTCACCATCATAATTAACGTTAAAAACTGTCTTAATTAGCGTTGTGACTTTTTGAAAATCCGCTGGTTAAACAATTTGTTGACTGTAATCAGGGTTAATTTTCGTACTTTCAATTTAATTTCAAAGTTTAAGATGCCAATAATGCTGATTATAATGGTGAAATTAGAATTTCAAAAAGGGTAAATTGTATTTCTTATTTGCAAGTGATTACAAATATCTGAATTAAAAATTATAGTAACGCGTATTCAATTAATTACAAACAACTTAAAAACAAAATACTGTTACAAACAATACAAACAACTTGCTCACAAAAATAAATGATTTGTGAAATTAATGTGTGCATAACATTATATATATATATATATATATATATATATATATATATATATATATATATATATATATATATATATATAGTCTACACACATTTTTAATGCAATTCAAAACTAGTATAGAAGGCGTGATCTGAAAATATTTCATGGTCCCGTATTTGTATCTTATCACAATAGGCGATACAATAGTTAATTTCCAAATTAAAATTCGCTAATAAATTGTCAGCACTACTAATTAGAAGTTCATTAAACGTGCAAACATTATACAGAAACTGAGAATTTATTGGCTAAGATAGTTCTTTAAAAAAACATAATTCTTTTTCAAAACAAAATAAAACTAGAGCATTATAGAAGCGTTTGTAATTCACTATGGAAGCTAAATAATTCATAACTATGGCGTGTTCTATTTCGAACCTCAGAGGACTTGAATCTATAAATAATTTATCATACAGTTACATCATAAATAATTAAGAGGTATATTAACGCAATTTGTAAATTCTTTGAAATGACCTGACGTAATCTTTTAAATTTTGCGTTAAAAAAATTTGGCTAACAACATTACAAAAAAACGTGATTACATTTTGATTTGACGCGAAAAATACTAACGTAGTTTAAAATATGTTTGTAAATATTATAAATATTATTCATGCCATTTGGATGTAAACGAAAATGTACATTAAAATAAAAGATTGATTTTTCTTGGACAATGTAATTTATCGTATACAGAGCTAAAGACAAATTTCGTACGCAAAATAGACGTGGATTCTGATAAATTATATGTTTAACGATCTTTACAGAAATAAGGAATAGTTTCCAACAAAGGTCAGTGACGTAGCTAAGCTTTCAATGCAAAACTTAAATTTGTCACCCCTCACCCATAAAGCTACATAAAAAACGGTGAATTTTAATTCTTTTTTTGGACAGATTTTAGTTTTTATTTCAAATAAGTTACATTTTAATTAGTCTATCAAAATACAAACAAACAAACACACACACACACCGCAGGAGGTGCAGACTAGCTGCACCTATTGAGAGGATTTAGACGTCCCTCGCGGTACCCGAGTCTAACACACACTTACACTTACAATAGTACACTTACGACTTTAACACTTTACTTTCACACTTACATTTAGGGAGGCGATAATAGCCTCAATGTGCTTTTCGCCTTAAAATAAGAACAACAATAAACACAAACAAACAAACACACACACACACACACACACACACACACACACACACACACACACACACACACACACACACACACACACACACACACAGTGTAAAAGAGAGTGGATAAAATCACTATATTGATATTGGACTCAAGGAAAACAGAAATGTTTCTTTCTTAATGTCCATACTTCATGCCAGTTAGACTAATGAGGACGAGGGATCAGCGTTTATGGTAAGGGAAAAGCAATGAGAGTTACTGCGGCTAGAACTAAAAACTGTAATGTGCGCAATTCAGAGACGCAGCAGACTGGCCAGAGCTTTAGCCACATCGACCACCGAGTCTCCTGGAAACATAAAAACGTTAAGACTGATTAACGTTGAGATTTTTTTCATGATCACCATAATTTCTGTTTACTTCATTTGGTCATAAACAGATTTCAGAATCTGTCAGAAAACTTACATCTTGTATAAGTCACTTTTATATCAAACGAAATACATATACAGTGTTCAAAAAGTGATGAAACCTTATGGGGAAAATAAGAAAGTTGCCTTATTCTACTAGTTAGTCACAAGAACTGTTGAAAGTGGACACCGTTATGTCATTTACGTCACTGAATACGAAGTTGCATATTCCTAAACGTGTTAGTCTGTCCAAGCATGGTTTCATCTTGATGGATATGTAAAGTCACAGGAATCTCGCGTTCGGGAAACGACCATTCCACACCAGCTACACGAGTGGTGCTACTCTTGCACTTTCAAAAATTTAGTTTGCAATATCACAAAGTCTAATCTTCATGACATTTTTCCATGACAAAATAAACAGTGAACGCTACCATTCATATGTGCAACAGTTCGTGGGTACCATCTCTGCACACTTGCTAAAATACACGTGGTTTCAGCAGGACAATGCTTCGGAGCCAACAGCCAACAAACACCATGGACAAGTGATTTTACAGGGGTTGTGACCTCCTCGGTCTTCTCATTTATTTCCACCACCTTTTCTTGGGGGTCATCAAGAAAATGCTTACAGATATTACTCAAATTTCTCAACAAACGTTAAAAAACATACAAAGGCTTATTCAGTTGTGTGAATCTCTTAATGACGCCTTCTTTCAACAGTTTTTGTAACTAACTCAAAGTAACTTTTTTTTATTTCCCCATTTGGTTGCGTCACTTTTTATACACTTTATTTTTTAGGGACAGTAAAACTACAGTGTATGAATACAGCAGAAACAATAACAAGAAAGAACATAATAGAAATTTAGAAAAAGAGCAAATTTCTACATTCAAATAAAAGAGCTGCTGGTGAATTTTTATATTATCTAAGATTAATCCAAAAATTTATGAAATTACTTTAAAAATAACAACAATGATCAAAAATAAAACAAACGTTCGGAAGAACAAAAGGAAAGTTTGGCGGAAACTATTTTTATTTTTCTAATGATAAAGATAAAAAGACAAATCTTATAAATAAAGGAAGTTTATCATGAGTTAAAAAAGAGTTAGTTGGCAAAATAACAGCTGGGAAATAGGCTATTACAATCAAATAAACATCAAAATCAAAAAGAATATTTAACAAAATTGAAAGTGCTAAAAGAAATCAAAGAATATAAGGTTACTGGTGGCCTACACTACGGAACGCAATTCAGACAGGCTGAATGAAAGTAAAAACAACACAAAAAAACAAAAAATAAAACGAAAATATATCGTATTGGTAAAATAAAATTGGTTTCTAGAAAAATGGAATCTAGAAAGAGGAAACATATTTTCGGAATATAGGGTGGGAAAGGGTTCTGGATAGCTTACACAAATTAAAAGAACTAACAGATACGAGTGCGTCTTGTCGTCTCCCGCTGCGTTCAACGCTCGATTTTCGTAAAGATATTTTACTCAATTACTCGCTGTAGCTAGATTGCAATATTGTTAGACGCTGTAGCTAAAAATGATGATTCTCGTCTGTTTTAAACTTTTATTTTTAAAACAAGATAGAAAAGCAAGATATACCTTGTATTACTCGATCAACACATTGTCCACATTATCCAATTGTTTTACTTTTTAAAAATATTCCACTTGACTCTGTTTATCAAAATAATATTTTCAGTTTATATGAGCACTAATGTAACTTGATACTAACATAAGTCAAATAAATAAATCTTTTTTATCTCAATATTAGAGAAACATTTTCCTCTGTTATCTAAGGAAAATTTTTTAATGCTACCAATAAAAATAAAAATCCTAAGAAAAGGAATCTACTCAAAATTGGCAAGTGTATTTGGAGTTAATGGCTAGTCTGTCTTTGGAAGTAGTAACGCATTCATTTCAACATTTTTACAACATTTGACTACTTTTCGTCTTTATAATTATTTAAAATTTCCAATGACGTGACACACATAACTGAGCCTCAATCAATGTGAGCCTTAGTTTTGGATTTGCCAAAGTCTACCTCTATTTCTGGTACGAATTCGCATTTAACTGGAGCTTTTAAAGCTTTTCCGACCTTAAGATCAGATTTTTAAATTTTTAAATCTGTTTCTACTTTGTTTCACAGTAATTATTGATTATTGCGCTTGATAAAGAAAAAGATCAATAAATGTTTTCTGACCTTAGTCACTCATTAGTGAGACTCGAAATGTTCGTACCTTTGAGTGAGTTTCCATATTGCGTGCAATCGAAAGAAACATGTTTGTGTTTATTTATATCATCTGGAAATTCGATGGTAATATAAACTTTTTTTTCGTGTTTTACGTCCGATTTTTGTGCACACTTGGGCTAATGCAGACGATGGGATGATTTATAGCGTATGAAAATGCCAAGCCCTGGCCTGGAATCGAACCCGGGTCCTCGGGGTGAAAGTACGCTATCAACTAGGCCACCGAGGCGGCGTTTTATTTTTAATACATGCTAAGTATACTAAATAAATATTACACTTCTATTGTTCGTTCCGACTGAAGACTCATTCGTTGATGATTTGCGAGATCAGATTTTTCCAGAAAACATTTGTCACAAATAATTGTATTCTAGTAATTTTATGGTAACATTTTACAACTTCTTTGTACAGGGTTCTGGTTTCAACGCCGTAATTAATGTTTCAAAGTGGTCCGCAACCTAAAAAAAAAATAACGGATATTTTTTAGCGTGCAACAGAATTGAAATATAAATCAAAACAGAATTATAGATTTTCTTTTTGCCATAAGCGTTGTACCACTGACACACCTACCAAAGACTAGACCATGGCCGGTCATTGCTCGTGGAAACAGAGCAGGAAGGTCTCATTAGAGTATATTATTTCTGGACTAATAAGTCTGATAATGTGGGGGGGGAATCCGCACTGGTTCATCGTTTAGCTCTACTTGTTGACGGGCTGGGCATTATTTAGTGAAGCATTGGTTTTTGTTGTACAGTATTTCAGCTGAAAGAAGTGATCTAAACTCATTGCTTTTTTGTGACCAGTAATTGGATTTATTTCTGAATTGAAAGAGGTCGTTTAAAATAGGTCTACTGTTTGGTTCTTCTGCTTATCGCCGTCGAGAGAAAGTTATGTGGTTAGACACACAGAGTGTTTTGTAGGTAGATCCGTTTAGATCGAGAACCACTGAATCTAATAATCTGGTTTTCCCTTCCTTCTCACTCTACAAAGTATCCTGTAAAAAGTAGTGATTATGAAAAATATAACTTCGATATTGTGATCCATGTAACCTGTTTTCAGATCCCCAGATAAAATTAATAAACTAAATGTACTTGTTTATTCGTTAGAGGAATTTTTATTTCGAATGTTGCTTTTAGTGAATTTAAAAATGAAATCTACTAGGCCTATATGGTAACCGGGATCTTAAAATGAGCATCGATCCTGAACCAAAGATTACTGTTTTATAAGTATATTTTTAAAATCTATGTAGAAATTTTAAGCTTAAATAATTCATAGTTTTTACATTACATTAAAAATGTGATTCCACCATCGTAATCAGCCTTAAAATCTTGATAAATTAACATTTTGAATTTTCAAAAAGAGTGAATTTTACGGCGGTCTGGGTTCATTTTTTTATTTTCTACACACAGTTATTTGAAAACATTAAGGTAATAAGAAGCATGTAATTGTTGTTCTGATTGTAAAAGCAGATATTCAAAAAAAGCGTGATATGTTTTATGGAATTCGCTTCCATAATGTGAGCGAGGCAGGTGCGTGCCGTGATTATTTTACATTAAAACAAAATTATAAAAATGTAATTGTTAATTTTCACACGCACTTCATTGTGTTGACGAGCAGTAAATTATAAATATAAAGAAAGTGAAGGTTTTGTAAAGGAATGCGTGTTCGCAGGTTTAATGGGCTGGAAGTAATGTAATGGACGATTGGGAAAGTCAGATTTCTCTTTGCATATTTCAGCTGATCAATTATATTCTCACAAATACGATGATTTATTACCCAAATACAAAACATTGATCATTTTAAAATGTATTAAATTACTCAAGCTTAAATATTTTTATAAACAAAGTTCCCATATTCTTACAAACTAATCCTAACTGGTTATTTTATCAGATTCTGAATACAAAACATTTTCTTTAAAAAATTCAATGTGTATTTTATTATTAGTTTAAATACGTTTTAACAGTTCTTACAAGAAAAATTAAAACCCCATATCGAATCCATAAAACACAATAAACTTTAAATTAGTAGGCTAATATTTTCTCGATATAATCGAGCTTTTTTTATGAATTTCATAAACTGAATTCTCATAAATAACTGCTTGCTTTAAAGTAAACTAAACGAGATTTTTAGAGTGGTTGATAAAATGACATGAATGGTAAAAATTCTGAGCCTAATAAATAAACTTACTTTTTTAATAAATATTTCAGAGGTTAACCTATTTTTTCCGAAAACGTTTTCTAACCACTATTATTAACCTGTTAATTTATAGAATTAACGTAGGCTGAATTTGAAGAAGTAAGTACATTTTTTTGGATCCAAAAAATATAGTACAGACAAAATGTTTAGTTAATAGCCAAATCTTTTTAAAATACCGAATATCTAAAATAAATTAAGCAAACATATTATAAAACTTTGTCATATTCAAATTACGTTATCTCAAATTTACTTCAGCTATGGATGTGATTTCCTAAAAAACACTAATCGATAGATAGCCTGTTGTGATCGCTGAAAAATCGATCCTAAGTAATAGATGAGATGGGAAAGAGAATGTCGAATATCGCAACTATTTTTTTTTAACATTTAGTTTTCACTTAATATCGAACCTAATTACTTTGACCCCATTTTGCTAAAATGTAGTATTGAAATAGGCCTAAGTGAGTCAAATTTAGGTCGCTATTTCCCCAAACTATCCGGTTCAAAATCAATTGAAAAAACCCACGAAAATTGACCAGATTTCACAAATTTATTTCGTAAATGTTAAAATTATGATCGCATATGAAAATGTTGGACTTCATGACTTCGAGTCTCACAAGGACTAGAGGTGATATTTTTCCGTTTTTTACCTAATAAAATTTTTAAAAAATAACTTAATTGTAAACACAGACGTCTGAAATTACTTATTAAAGATTTTTCTATTAAAAAGCATATTTAGATTTTTTTCTCTTCCTTTTCCAGCATATCAAATGAACAGTTATAATTATTAACTGTATAAAAGCTTTAAATATTTTTCTAGAAATAGGGTGAAACTATTTCTTTCGTAAACATTCTTCTAGTGACCCTTCTTTGTGTCAGTTCTAAGAATACTTTTCTAAATATTTTTAGATTTCCATTGTTGCCTAAGCCTCTCACCGGCTGTCATCGCTTCAGCCACGTTAGACATTTCCAATTAGCTAGTATAGGTGCAAATGTAATTCTAATTACGCCGATGAAATCACGTTTACAAGAGCGAAATATGAAAAGGATGGATGTTCTTAGCGAATTCCCAAAAGAAAAATAAGCTATAGTATGACCCTGACCCAGGACCATGAAATGGGGGCCCCGGTCCTGACCTCTGGAACACTTTTTGAGGAGTCGTTCAAATGTGTGCGCGCGCGCGTGTCTGTAATCACGTTCATGTTCGCAATATTCGCCCGATTTTATTCAAACGGTACAAAAATCGACTATGATAATAATAGACAAATTCGTCAAGAAGCAAAATGAGTTCAAAAATTTCGAAATGCCCGCAATTTTAAACATTTAAAAATTCATAATTTTTAAAAGTATTTTTGAAAATATCGCACACAGCGTTAAATATCGTATAGGCCTAAATTAGCATTTTGAATTTTCAAAATCCGTTGAAATTAGAAATTTTCGACGTTAGGGTTTATTTTCGTATTTTCAAAATAATTTGAAATTTAAAATCTTTTAATATGTGCAGTTTTTAATGCTGTTTGCTGTGTTGAAATCAGATTTTCAAAAACAGGTTGATAAGGAAAATATTTTTGGAAATTCTCTTCTATCACGTCAGCGTGACAACTGCGTACCGCGATTATTTTTTTGTCTATTCTCTCACTGTACGAAATTTATTATGTAGAAAATAGGATGATAGATTTAAATAAATCAATCGATCTTAAGACTCTCGATGAATATATCAGTTGTCAGGTGACTTGAATCCAAAATTGTCGTTTTGATATAATTGTCCGTCTATGTCTAAAAATTAACAAAAATGGATCTTTCAAAAGTGATTGAAATGATTTTTATAAAATTTTACTGAAATGTAGTACGTGAAGTTGGCGGCACCATTTAAATTTTTTATTTTCAATTTTTCACGGCTTGTATTTTTACGTTCTCGTTTTTCCGCGTTCGATCTTTTTTGTTCTGCATTAGTTCTCGTTTGTTCCACGTTAGTTCTCGTTTGTTCCGCGTTAGTTCTCGTTTGTCCCACGTTAGTTCTCGTTTGTTCCACGTTAGTTCTCGTTTGTTCCAAGTTAGTTCTCGTTTGTTCCACGTTAGTTCTTCTTTGTTCGACTTAGTTCTTCTTCTAGTCGACTTAGACTTCTTTGTTCCACGTTAGTTCTCGTTTGTTCCTTTAAAAAAAATTGTTTGTTTCCTAAAACTAACAACTCAGGAAGGAATTTAATGTTGCTCTCTAAATGCCCAAACAAAACGTATAGGGTTTTTTTCCAAAAAAAACTGTCTTCGAGATAATATTTTAAAATTTTTCACTAAATTTGTGTTCAAACGTTTGCCTTAAACTCTATGAAAATTCAAAAAACAAATCAGTTTGACAAATCTGAAATAAACAAAATTTATCGACATCTTTTCGTTTGTTTTATCGTTAGCTTCCAAACTTTATTTGGATCGTGTGGATTGCTAAGCACACGTTTTAATTAGATGTTTACACGTTTAATTTAATCAGCTTTTACTTAAATTAGTGCACTGTAAGAATTGTATGCATTGCTTATTCACATTATTCATAAATCAAACTAAATAAATTTGAGCAAATACTGGTAGGAAAATAGAAGTCGAACAAATTTTTTAAAAAATGGGAATATAACAAGATAATTTAAAATAAAAAAAACCAACAAATTTCTTGCACAATCTGAACCTTTTATTTATTTATTTATTTTTAACAAAGAATTATCTACTACGATTTTGATAGATTTCTTTTTAACAATATTTTTTTATAAAAGAGAAATTTGTAGTAATAACATGGATCATTGACGCCCTGTTAAAAGCTTCTATAAAAAACTGCATTCAACCTAAAACGACATTATAAAAAATATTATTCTGAGAAGCACGTTTTGACAGACCATTATTTTCTTTTTAACAATTTTGTACTGAACCTGTTCCGGCCGTGCCTCTCGTTTCGAATCAGACCTGCCTCAGTGGCGCGTCTCCCACGACCCACAGCTGAACACGTGAAAGTTATGATTGCATGGTCTACTTAGGTACTGGGTTTATGGAACATGTAACAGAAACACCTAAAGCGGGTTTCCTAATTCCTAATTAATTAAACGTTTTGACACTCTGCCTCACAACGCCGAATTTTCACCACTCTTCTTAAGAAAGCTTTAGTGTCTAGGATTAAAGTTATTTCCGACACTTCAAGCCAAAACTATTTCCATGATCGAGGCTACGTTTATTTTAGAGGAAAATGAAACGTTCAAAAGTTTTTGTTTTGATTTGTCGTCAGCGTTTTTACATGCTGGAACCGTTCAAAAGTTTTTGTTTTGATTTGCCGTCAACGTTTTTACGTGCTGGAACCGTTCAAAAGTTCTTGTTTTGATTTGTCGTCAGCGTTTTTACGTGCTGGAACCGTTCAAAAGTTCTTGTTTTGATTTGTCGTCAGCGTTTTTACGTGCTGGAACCGTTCAAAAGTTCTTGTTTTGATTTGTCGTCAGCGTTTTACGTGCTGGAACCGTTCAAAAGTTATAGAAAGTGCTGGAATACCTGAACACTCCTTATGCATATTTTGAATGTCTAAACAAAACGACGTGTTACGGAAGTGAAGATCGGTGCACATACCCTTGTTCTAGCAGTGTTAAATTGAAACTAATATGTGTAAGCAAATATGCTAAGATTCAAGACGATACTAATATTTTGTTTAGTAAAGTTAAATATCCAAAATTTAGGATAACAAATGTACGAGAAAATCGATTTTGAAGTTCTTGAGAATCTTTACGTTTTTAGATCCCACTTGGATGTTTGTCCGTCTTGTGTGTTTGTGTGTGTGTGTGTGTGTGTGTGTGTGTGTGTGTGTGTGTGTGTGTGTGTTGTTTGGCTCAATGCTGCTTATTTTTTTTAAGTTAATGAAGTTGATTAATTAAGTAAAGTGAAGTATCTGTCTACAAAATAGTATCGAGTAAATGTAAAATCACCTAGAATATGAACCGATCAGAATTCGCTCAAATTTGTTTCATATTCGAAGTTTCGTAACCCACCAAATTAGAAATAAATTTACGTTTCAAGGGTAATTCTAATAAACCAAAATAATTCATTACCTCTCTGGGTTTGTTTGTTAGATTTATTCTCAAATCGTATATTTTTTGTGTGTGCTCTGAGTTCGTAATTTTCAAATACGATCAAAATTTGAGTAAAGTATAATTAATTAATTTTTGACAAATACTAAATTTTCTAATTTTTATCGATAATTTTTTTTACAGTCAATGTGAGAATATTTAAGAACTATTTCTGGGTAATTGTAACAGTTTTTAGGTAGTAAGAAAAGTCAATTCTGACATTTTAAATAATATAATTTTAACTCTCAAGTATATCATTAAAACTCTAAAACTTAGAAAAATAAAATTTACCCTAATATAAGCTCTCAAATATTTTCTTGAAATAAATAATAGCTCAGAAGAAAAATTATGCAAAACAAAATGTTAACATTTTTTAAAATCTGCATTATTGTTTTTATTTCTATATGGTGTTCAACCTTTAACAATTTGACCACTGGACTCTATTTCTACGATATAATAACTTATATCGAAACGACTTCAACAATCGAAATTAGTTCTAGCCTAATAATTATACACAAGCGGTGGTCAACACGTCTATCAGTGTCCAAAGAAAGGAAATCATGATTCGGACTGGTTGGCGAAAAACGGAAGCGGAATTAGACCCGTGTGGGAAATACGCATTATCGAATTATTTACTTAATTATTGCTTCGTTCAATACGAGTGACCCGTGTCAGTGTTGTGGTCAGCGCGGGTGAAAGTTCCAGTCAACAAAAAAAAAATAAATGGTGCAAAGAGATTTTACAGACTTTCTGCCTCCGCTCTCCTTCCCTCAAAAGAAAACAGAAACAAGTTTTGGAAATTATGGTCAAGGATCAGTGACCAGTTTAGAATTTTAAAATCACTTCATCAGTTCATCTTGCTCAAATTTTCCCAATACAGTAAATAATAAAACAATACAATTTTAGAGATAGAAAATAAAATGTTACAAAAACATTTTCTTAAAATATTTACAATATAATAAGAAAACGTAAAATTGACCAGTATTGTCAGAACCCGTTGTCAGATTTTACTCTGTTCAAGAGTTAGTTTTTGTTTTAGGCTATTTCGGTTTATTCCAGATCAGTGAACATTTTACTTCATATTTCATTCACTGCTATGAGTTATGAACTAAATTTCATCAAAATCATTATAGCAGATTCAGAATGTATTCAAAATTTTTTATCCAAAACAAATTTTTCTTTTTATCACACACTCGCGCGCGTTCGCATGCGAGCAGCTATTTTCTTCAGACAGAAAGATATGAACACATATTTTCATCAGGATTTCTGAGTTGATT
This sequence comes from Callitettix versicolor, assembly GCA_022606455.1. Classification (NCBI taxonomy): domain Eukaryota; kingdom Metazoa; phylum Arthropoda; class Insecta; order Hemiptera; family Cercopidae; genus Callitettix; species Callitettix versicolor. The sequence goes on from CM040186.1 coordinate 87,015,428, forward strand.
TTTCACCATCACTTTTTTCCAAGTACGTACTTTTAATAGAAAGATGTAAAATCCAAAACTAATCATTTTTTTAACTTAAACTGAATTTTCTATAATTTTTTATTTAATTTCGGTACCGGTCTTTAGCGGATAAGCAGAATGAAAGTCACTAAAAACCGGTATCTTTTTCCGCAACATGGAGGCTAGTTATGACGTCATAGGCTATTAGTTAAGGGACCATTAATTTGCCATTTATAACTATGCTATTACGCCATTATTTTTTCTAACCACAGCTCCTCAAGGCAGTTGTGATGTCTGCCTAGCAAGGTTGCGTATTCACGTGGAGTTTACGCCTTAACACATAAATACGCGAAGACGCTTTCTGACTCTTGCACAAGAGAAAGTCTGACAGTGACCCAAAATGTCTTCCCCCATGCGTCATTGTTCAATCAGTCAGTATTTTATTGAATTGTCTGTCCGGTGAGTAATATAATGAAAACATTGCGGATTCTAGAAATATGGGAACAAAGCATTATACGCATATACAATAACATTAAACGCAAATACAAAAACAATAAACACACATACAATAACAGTAAACACAAATATAATAACACTAAACGTATGTACAATACAAAAAATGCATATAAAATAACAATAAATGCATATACAATAACAGTAAATGCAAATACAATAACAGTAAACGCATACACAATAACAATAAACGCATATACAATAACAATAAACGCATATACAATAACAGTAAACGCAAATACAATAACAATAAACACACATACAATAACAGTAAACACAAATATAATAACAATAAACGTATGTACAATACAAAAAATGCATATAAAATAACAATAAATGCATATACAATAACAGTAAATGCAAATACAATAACAGTAAACGCATACACAATAACAATAAACGCATATACAATAACAATAAACGCATATACAATAACAGTAAATGCATATACAATAATAATAATAATCTACACTGAGACATAAAGATAACTCACACTCAATTATAAGAAACACATTCCGAAATAAATTTACGATTCTGGAGTACCTTAAATAAAAAAACGAAATTATATATGTCTTGGTATTTACGGTTTTTTTAGAGTCCGCAGGCAAAACCAAGGTCCGTTTGTCGGTAACTCATCTCTTACTCGTAAACGACGTGACCGATCGCTATGAACTTGGGCCTAAATGGCTTTTATAGCAGCCAAAACAAAGGAAAAATTAAAACGTTGACGACTAAAAATATTTAGAGTTAGTTAAGGAGTAAAACCTTATAGGTAAACAAAAATATTATATATATGAATATATTATATATATTGCTCCGCATCTTCCTCCACTGCTGGAAGACAGAGGGAACAAGCCGAGTCTGTTTCCAGCCTGAAACGGAACAAGTAAGCTCAGAAGAGTGCCCTATGAGAATCTGTGTGAGATAGAAGTCCACCTTTCCAACCTGTATATATATATATATATATATATATATATATATATATACAGAGATAGATAGATAGATACATAGATAGATAGATAGATAGATAGAGAGAGAGAGAGAGAGAGAGAGAGAGAGAGAGAGAGAGAGAGAGAGCTTTCATGCATGTATCTCTTCTTTAATTTGCATATGTTAGGTTATAAAAATCTCTAAAAATGTATAAACCTTGGTTGGATAAAAATATAAATATGTTTACTTGATTTTTTTGATATTTTAAATATTTTTAACTACGGATTTGAACGAAAGCGTGTTTTAACAAAAATTAGCAAAGCTTTAGATTCTTTTTTTAATGTTGCTTGTCATTTGAATTGTGAACGGAAGTAAGTAGAAATACGATTTGAATATCATTCTTATGTTTTATAATCAAATCGTCCACAAAAATCGGTACAGCCCGCGTGCAAAATATTAAAACCTTTTGTTTAAAATTGTAAATGTTTAACAATCCTTGTAAACATGAATTAATCTGATAAAACCTTAACCTATAATAGGTTGAAACGGTTTTCCCTTATAACGCAGACCTCACCCCCTGGCCTTGATTACGTTTAGTCTTTTACATCCTCATTTCTCTCTTTGACCTTCCAACGTTTACCTCAATTCAGTAACCTAGCTGAGAAACATTCACTTGCGCGCGCGCATACATTCTGACTTAATTAAATAACCTAGGCTGCATCACGGTTTGAGAGCTACTGATCAACACTGCTTCCTGCCTTTAAAAATAGCCATTGAGGGTTACCAAGAGGAAACCAGTTATGAGCAGTTATGACCAGTTATCGTCAGAAAATTTATATTTTTCCTCACAGCAACTGCCATTAAATTTGGGGCTATCAAAGACTCAAGGATACTAAATGTGAACCGAAAAAGTTAAATTAATACAGTGTACAGTTTTTGACTTAGACCGAACACAAAGACGAAACACTTACACACACATTCACTACTCTACATAGCTTGGCTAACTCTGAAGTGTAAGGCGACCCGTGCTGATGGAGTGAATGACACTTACCTAATGGTGTATCAAACGGAGCCCTGGGATACCTGGCGACTTCCTTAGCTACTTGTAAGTGGTCCCATGAGTAAGAATGTAAAATAGATTGAGCAGGGATATCACCGCACAACAAAACGTTTGACAAATGGAGCAGAAACTCCTTAAAAAGAAACACTGTAAGAAAATTAACATCTGCAAAAACCTCAACAATTAACTGCGAAGTCATCAGTAAAAAGTGAGGTAGTTACCTTGAATCCAATTCAGGTCCTAAACGTTATGACGAGACTGTGCTTGGAGCACTTCAGGAATATAGAAACAGGGTACTGTAGATCTACAAAGGTCGCATACCCTAATCCTCGTTCCCATACCACAAGTGTACCGCAATACTACACACCTATATTATATACATCGCTATTTGGAATAGTGCCTATAGGACGAGACGTGACGAGCCTGACGTAACTCCGCGTGCCGCACAAACGCTAAGTCAAAATAATAGGCTTCAACAAATAACCCATTGTGTAAGTAGAACCTGATCAATCCGCATTTGGAAAAAATCATTAATAACTTTATATATATCTATATATCTATCTATCTATCTATCTATCTATATATATATATATATATATATATATATATATATATATATATATATATATATGTGTGTGTGTGTGTGTGTGTGTGTGTGTGTGTTTTAGTAATATTCTTTGTTATTTTAAAGCGAAAAGCACATTAAGGCTATTATTTATTGCCTCGCTAAATGTAAGTGTGGTGTAAAGTGTTAAAGTCGTAAGTGTGGTCTTTAGGTGTGTGTTAGACTCGAGTACCGCGAGGACGTCTAAATCCTCTCAATAGGTGCAGCTAGTCTGCACCCCTCTGCGCGGTGTTTTAGTAAAATATAATTAACATTAGGCCCAAAACATTTTCGTAATTTCAATAATATTTAAATATATAATGCTAATTTATGAACTTCTTAACGCCGATTACATTTTAGTAAAAACGAATTTTATCCTACTTATAAAAAATTTTTAAGATTTAAAATGACTGCCATTTTGAAATGGATGAAAATGTTTTGCTGAGGAAAGAATTTGTTATATATATATATATATATATATATATATATATATATTATAATTTTTATTTCTTCAAACCTAGACAAATTTGAATTAATGGTGTTTATTTCACAGTAACTACTGAAATAGTTCAATTTTCAACAAAAATTAACATTTACTGAAATTGTTCAAAGAAATATATGAACCCACGTGTGTTACATTAATAAAAATATTCAAATTGAAATAAAATGTGGATGTTTAATGATTTTTTCCTTTCATACAGAGAAGACATGTTACATAGAACACAATGAAAGCGTAACTTTTCAAGTCAAGACTTGATGAATGGACATGTGAAAGTGAATCCCATTTGCTTTTATAGAAAAATATTACTTTCGTTTTGTCCTGTCAGAATGTTCATTCTGTTATGTTTTGTGAACAGAGCCGTTACGCATGACCGCCGCAGTTCACTACAACACCGACCTGAACACAGGTTCGAGTCTCGTTATAGTATTACTGGCTTTTCCAAGTATTAAGTTCTTGTTAGCAAAATAAATTTTTAGGGTGAATTTTTTACATGAATGTGTGTGTGTGTTTGCGATAACAAAAAAAAGTGGAAAAAATCTTTTATAAACGATCTGGGGTAGAGTACCGTCACTTCTCAGAGTGTGGGTCTCCAGATAAGTTCAAACTCAAGTTAAGATATGTTGCTACTCACTAAAAAAAAACACCAAAAGCATTCCTCTTCTGCAAACCTTCCACACGGAATCGCCGCCAGGCATTACTTTGAAAGAGGTGGACTGGCTGACCGCCTACTCGTCTACAGCATTGGCTTCCCTTTCTCGGTCCTCAGCCCTCAACCTCTTCATGACCACTGCAGCGAATCCCGCAATGGCCCTCCAGTTGGCCTCTGAAGCCAACACGACTTTCCGGTGTAATTCTGCCTCGCAGATATGTTTGCAGCTTCATCCTGTCCTCGTTGAATCTCCAACACCGGAAAAACACATGCTCCGCATCTTCCTCCACTACTGGAAGACAGAGGGAACACGCCGAGTCTGTTTCCAGCCTGAAACGGAACAAGTAAGCTCAGAAGAGTGCCCTATGAGAATCTGTGTGAGATAGAAGTCCACCTTTCCAAGCTCCCTGTTGCACCAATCTTGGATGTTGCCTATGAGTTGGTGTGTTCATCGTTCATTTGTTGATTCGTCCCACCGTCGCGCCATGTCCCTAGGGTCCGATTTTGCTCTTCTTTAATTGCCATTGTATGACTATACCGCTGCTCAGCACTTCGCTTGCGCCAGTAGAACCTCGTTCCTTCATCAACGTGTGTGTGCGCGTGCGTGTGCGTGTCTTGAGTAGATGAGTGAGAGTAGTATAAGTTAGAGGTACGATGGGATTGTTAAACCCATCAGTTGCTCACTTCAGCTGCCTTTGTTGAATAGCAATAGGGTAAGTCCAATTATTTTAAGACAAAGGCAGCTCTAATTAACGAATTTCAGTTGAAATATGAATGAATTGATTAATCATCATTTAGACTCTTACGAGGGAATAAGAACTTTACCGATCATTAAAATCAGGATGATACAAACATCTAGTAAACATTTTAATAATTTTTTGTATGTGTATATTACGTTGATTATATTGGAACTAGGTGTGGATCAGTTATAATTGTTTCTAAAAGACTTTTACGCCCCCCCCCCAGAACGTTCAAACTGTTCTGATTTTCCTGTAGTTTTGTCAAAATTCTAATTTGATTCTTAATGCAAAGAATATATATTTGTTCAAACTTTAATAATCGGCGTTCATATCGGCATTAATTAACATTTTAAATGTTTATATTTTACTGGGAACACAAAAGTGATCCGACGTCGGTCAGTGTTCATTTTCGTATTTTTAATGGTAAAATACGAAATAGTTCGCTCATTGACAAGCTCGTATATGTGATTATATTTAGTGTAGTTAGTTTTCCTATAAATTCGTTTTCATTTAAAAAAGGAAGCGAGACTACTGCGCGGCCAAAATTATTTTATAAATATTCATTGGTAGAACATTAAACATTTCCACTTGGGCAAATGCTCCTACCGTGTAAACACAGAAGAGACATTAACGCGCGGTTAAGTAAGAAGGCGTGAGACACAGTACCACTGTCTAGGCTGTTCGAGACACAAAGGAAGTCATCTATCTAACATCTGTTTCCGGTGGAACTTCGGTACACCGTTACATCGTTATCCTTTACTGATTACATCGCTAACACAAGAAGGTTGTGCCGAAATAGATCTCTGACGAAATGTACACTCTCTCTTTTAATTTCAAGATCACTTTCTTATGTGAAGTGTCAAAACAAAACTGGTTCGCTGATATTAAAAAAAAAATTTCTAAAATAAAATGATATTGTTATTTTTTGAAAATTTATTTCATTAGTCAGCAAGACGGTAGCATTCTGGGGGAAAATTTCCAAAAGAACATAACATTAACTAATTATTTAAATTGAATGTGAATACTGGCTTGTTACTCATTTTCATAAGACCAAATGTTTCAGCAAAAACAAATGATCTGATTTTGAAGATTTTAGCCTTTTTTATTTTGATAGTAGAATGGATCCTTTGGTAAGTCGAAGCCGTACAGTTTGTTTGGGCATTTAAGGCCTAATTTTGAGCTGAACTTAATAAAAAACATTTGAGTATATCCTATTATTGTTAATTTTTAAATTATTGTTATTTTTATGAAAAAGGTTTTGGGAACCTAAAGTTTTAAAATTAAAAAATAAACAAAGATTAAATATAAAAAACTTAAATTCAACAACGGGTTTTTAATTCACCTCCGTTAGTTTTGTAAGCAGAAATCATAGCACTTAGTTACCATGCACATAGAAATAAAAAGGCTGACTGGTAGACTTAAATTCACTTCAAAAATTCTAATAATGTGCATACGGCAATAGTGACACTTTGTTACATATTATCACGAATGTTTATTTTCCCTATTACAAAAAGGGCCTGGCGGTCGATGTGGCTAAGGCACCGGTCAGTCTGTTGTGTCTCTAGACGCAGTTACTGCCGTTGCTTTATTCTTACTCTTAACACTGATCCATCGACCTCTAGGCCCCATTAACAAAATCTTTTCACTTAAGAAAATTCGAGATAAGAAACACGCTGGTTTTGGTTCAGATATGCGCACCGACATAAATACATCCACAAAATTTAATCAAAATATGACCAAACAAGTTTGAGTAATTAGGCCAAAGTTTTTGTCGATAACTGCCGAACCGGTTTTTTGATCGTCAGATTCTTTTTAAGCCTCGCCGCGGTACGCGCTGCCTCTCCCACATAAATATTCATATTCAAATAAACCAGTTGATTCCACACCGGTTAATTTTCCCATATAATTACTCATATTTTAAAACATAATCGTTTATTTTCCCATATTCCTAACACACTACTTCCTTATGTATAATTGTTGCGTAGCCTAGTTTCCATCTGCGTGCGAAATTTCACCAGTGCTTGGGAAAATTGTTCAAAGGTAAAAGTATTAGACTTCTTACGTAAGGCTATGAACGTGTTTTGTTCGTTCCGCTTCTGTTTTCAATTAAAAATTATATTTATTGTCAGGTGATCCAGAGAAGAGAGGTATCTGGTGTGTGTGTGTGTGTGTGTGTGTGTGTTTCGCAGTTTTGAACAAACGCATTTACAATTGACCGATTGTTTTTAAATTTGCTATGAAGGTACTTTGTACAAACCTTCGAACGACGTTTGTAAGATTTTTTTCATTCGCTTCCGTTTCAAGATGGCGGTTTTTTATTTAACAATGACCTGTGTAGTTGCTGGCCATTTTCTGTAATACTAGGTGATCATAATTTTGACTTTTTCATGGAGAAAGAGCGTAAAATTTCCCAGAAAGTTGGTCCAGTAACATTTTTCGTAAACATTACGGTTGCCGGTTGAATTGGCGGAAAAAGTTACGAACGCTGTCGTGGAGCGATCTGTATATTAATTAAGAATAAATTGCGAGGTCTATTTTTTGAATTACTAATGTAATTGACGATCCCTGTTTGAGAAATCGCGCCTCCTTGGTTGTTAACGTTACCGATTTGGAATTTTAAAAAATGGTTTTGCCGCCTCGGTGGCCTAGTTGATAGCGTACTGGGCTTTCACCCCGAGGACCCGGGTTCGATTCCCGACCAGGGCTTGGCATTTTCATACGCTATAAATCATCCCATCGTCTGCATTAGCCCAAGTGTGCACAATAGTCGGACGTTAACACCAAAAAAAAAATAAAATAAAATAAAAGGTGGTTTTCGAATCAGAATTTGTGAGGGGATGACCAGTAAATTTTATTGGGGTTCAAAATATTTGAGAATCACTTGCTTTAAGAATTGAAATAAATCAGACGTTTGCAAATTGACATCGACATAAAACGTTTGTTTCATTAAAGAGATTGTGAGTACGAATGTCTATTTATTTATTTCCAATAAATTTTCTCTATTTACTCTAAAGTAGGAACACAGCATCTAACAATAGAATAACTTTTTTGAAATTTTATTTATTTATTAAAGCAAATTATTATAGAAATTAATTGTAACGCGTTAAAAATGTCAACTGTTACAATAATATTTTGTGTTTTTTTAAGTGGTACATTTTCATTCATAAATATATATTAAATCAAAAAAAAACTATTATTACAACAAGGAACTTAATATTTCACAAATGTTGCGCCTTTCAAACCAACATTAGTATTCTTTTCTTTAAATTACTTTTAATTTGTTTTAATATCCGGTGTATAAATTCTTTAAGAAACATACCATTGTGAAATTGCTTTTTTCGAAAACAACTTATTCGTTACAGAATTTCACGATCTGCTCGTATTTCAAAATTTCAGTCTCAAGTTGCGAATAATGGTTAACAGTCACAGAAGCATGCTAAGGATTGCGTGTGGACTTCATTCACAGGCACTTGCATCACCAACAGATCCCAACCGATTTCACAACCAAATTCATTATGCAAAGTGCCAATTAATTTTGATTTATAATTAGGCAAAGATTGGCAATAATATATATATTGGGAAATTTTAATATTACAGAAATATAAAACCGCATTTCACAAAATTTACTTTTATTGGAATTTATTATTTATTTTACGGTAAACTAATTCAGAGTACAAGTAAAACTAAAGAGAAAATGTGTAAAACGAAATATTTTTTTATTATTCAAAACTCAAAGCAGAAATGAAATTATACGTTCCATTGTCATTTCATAAGGATTGCTAATAATTATCTGCATACAATTATTTTTTAAATTTAAATAATCAACCAATAAGTACACCAATCAGTACAAACTTGTATTAAAACTTGTTTTGTTGCCAAGACAATAGTTCTCAAACAGTTTTCCTAAAACCTTTAGGGCATCATCAATAAATTTTTAATTTATTGTGACCTTGAAATTCTTGCTTTTCATTTCTTCATTTTTTCCTTCAATTTGATTTTTCCGCAACACTTAATGCTTATAAACTTTAATAAATTAAACAATTCGATGATTCTTTTTGTATAATAATAACTTCAACAACTTAGAATCTGACGCTGAAAAGTCTCTATATCAGCTCAATTTAATCTCATAACTTGAATTCATATGCTGAAAAACTCCTATAAATCAAAGTTTCAATTTTATAACATTGACTTTAATACCAAAAACGTCTTTGTTTCGAAACGTTTTTCATATCAATTTTAAAATCCTAATTAAAACCTTATTTCAAAAATTCTTTAGGTAATTAGAATATTTAATTAAATCTATTACACGAATTTAGTTGGAAATCCAAACTAGCATTATTCACAAATGTAATTAAATAATCTCTATGACGTAAATGTAAAAAGGTGCTCTATACCTCAGTAGAGCAAAGTTTTAACAAGCGAAATAAGTTGACTTATAAGATAGCCACTGTGTGAAATACCTAAACTATCAAATAGTTTGAAGTGTAGTTATTCATCGTTATAGTGCTATAAAGTAGTGAATAAAGTCAGTAATTCTCCACCTCAGATAATTTGGTCACAAACTTCGTTAACTATAAATGCTCTATAACTCAATGTTTTCTTTCCTTTCAGATTTAAGTGTGACACTGAGGTGAAGCTAAGACGTAATTGTCCTAAGTTCGGCTCAAATAAAAACAATCACTCCATCAGATTTGAAGTATTAATGTTTTTCTTATTACACACTACACGTATTCAATCCATAGACATGTTCTTTGCTAAGGCAGGGTAGATTAGTTTTTTGTTCAAACTAAAATCCAAAATGTTCTGCAGCCATTGTAGAATTAGGAACAAGATCGATTCCCGAATGTACTTTTTTAAGATGTTACTCAAAGGAATGAAATGTTAAACACTGTGTTGGACACGAAAGGACAGACATCGTATTGAGAAGTGTACCTTAATTAATTTTTCAACAATTCAATATTTGTTTTATAAAAGGCTCACTTTAAGCTATTTTTTATTTTTAAAAAAATCGGTTTTGTGATCAATTCGGCTAAATCACAAAACATGGGTAAATTTCAAATACACTTTAGTAAAAACAAAACTAACTAGTTATTCGATGCAACTGCTACATTCATATTCTGACTTTCGTAAACACAGCGTACAAATACACTTTATTTCACAAACGTGATCTCTGAAGAAATGTTCACTCTCTCTTTGTCGTATTTTAAATTCACCTTTGATTAAACAACTTTCATTGTCATCATTTTCTTTTGTACGGGAGTTAACGAACCGTACTTGGGATTTCCCTGCAAGTATGTCACTAATGTATTTACAGTTGTGTTTATGTTTATGGTTTATTTGTAATGGGTTATTGTGTGTGTGTGTGTGTGTGTGTGTGTGTGTGTGCACGCGCGTGTGTGTATACCGGCAACTTCTACCCTTGTTTGCTGTTACAAACCCACCATCCAGCCCACGCTAATTAACTAATTGAGCAAGCAGCCGCTATGTCATGTCCGTGTAACATGACACTCTGTAATGATATCCCTTGTATGTTCAGCCATTCATTACTTACACGATTGTCTATTAATTAATAGAAATTACGAAATTATTTAAAGGATTCTGGTGACGTTGCATCACTAAACACCTACCATGTCGGTAACGCACAAACAGTAAGTCGGAAAGTTATATATCTTTGCGGTTTTGTTTTGCCCGAGCCCAAAGGAACACTTGTATCTTCAAAATTGGGGAGTTAAAAGAGAATGAGTTGAATATTCAAGGCCTGTCTGAAACGTATCCGACCTTGAATTTTCCCGCGCACAATAGTGATGCTAGGGCGGCGCCAGTGTGCATAGTGAAGGGATACAGCTTAGCTTACATGCTTGATTTGTTTACCGTATTGAGTGTACCAGTCGCTGCCTGCTGGCCGCTTATGTTGTTATAAGTGTTGGTCAGATTTTTGATTTCTCTAAACGACTTGAGCAAATATATAGCATCAAATTTTGTCAAAAGGTTGGTGATTCTCAAAGCGAAACAATTTGTAAGATTCAACAGGTGTTTGGAAACGATACTATGGGAGTAATACAAATTAAGGAATATTTCAACCAATTCTATCTATAAACAGAGAATAGCGTTCTGGAAGGACACAAACAGTTCAGAATGCAGCTGTTATTGAGAGGTTGGACAATCTGATACTGGAAGATCGTCGTTTGACCGTACGGAAGATTGCTCTTGGGATTTGAACATGCGCAGTGTGGCTGCAAAATTTGTGCCCAAGCTGCTGTCGGCGGAGCAGAAATCTGATTTCACCATCATAATCAGATTTAAAATCAGTTTGTATTGGGATTTTAAACTTTCAAATTACATTTAAAATATGGAAATGAACGTTGACTACCGTCAAAACTTATTTTTTTAAATTTCAACGGGTTTTGAAAGTTCGAAACGGTTATTCATATAGTTTTTAACGTTGATTACGATGGTGCAATCGGATTTCCAAAAATATTCAAGATTAAAAAGTAACGAACTTTTAGAAATTTGAAATGGCTGCCACTTTTAAACAGTTGGACGAATTTTGCCGGTTAACGATCTTGTCTCAAGCCCTCTAATGCCCAAGTAGGCTAAAGCCCACTAATGCCCAAACAGCCTATAGCCCTCTAATGCCCAAGCAGACTATAGCCCTCTAATGCCCACTTGAAAACACCGGGCCCTTAACACTGTAATTTATCCTGTTGCAATCCTAATAAAGTTAATACCATTCAAAAGTAGAAGTTCTAAGTTTTATTTAACATGTTTTAGATTTGCGAAATTTGTATATACATTGTTACAATGAATTCATAAACAAACACACTAACTTCTAGTGCCTACCTTGCTTTCAAAGCGTCCGCCATATTGCCAACTTCGCTAATTTGCTATTACAATACTCAAATTTTGTGTTAAGTTTGAATCGAATCGGACCAAATTAGGCCATAAGCGTCGTGTGTGCAGTATATACGACACCTCAAAAAGTGCTCTAGAGGTAAGGACCTGTGCTCATTTCAAGGTTCCAGGTCTTAATCCGCTCCAAGGTTACCATGATGGCCGCTCCAATAGCTCATTTTCCAAAGGACATTCCTTAAAGATTTTCAATCCCATTTATAGTACAATAATTTCCTTTGTATTGTGCAAAGCATTGTATTGTGCCTTACAATTTTAGAACAGAACCATCTCATTGGTTCTGAGAATTTTTTTATATTTACACTTTCCAAACATATTTTTTCGCTGTAGGTTTTCAAAACGACACCCCCCCCCTTCTGTACTACCAGTCAAAATTGCGTGTTGCAAAAATATCGAAATTTAGCTTTGTGTCGCTTAGGTAGGTGAAAGATGACAAGGAAATCGGTGAAGAAGATAATCTGGTAAAATCTCATGTTCAGAAGTTAAATTAGTTCAACGATCAAGTCCTGTTCAAACTGGATGAACAGTCATACCAGATTCATCCGGCGTAGTGAACTTACTCGCTTACGTATACAATTTTCCCAATGACGTCTGTTAACAGTAAAGGGTGCTTTCTTCGGACGTCGTGTGAATTTCACATTTCACCGATGCAGAAAACACCAACCCAAACTAGAGCAAAGAAAGAATACAATGGCGGAAGTGATGGCTCAACCGGAAGTTGCCTAAATTATTTTCCCATTGTTCGTGTTCAACTCGACGGACTTCTTTGTGAAATTTATTTTCCTTCACAATGGCCACACTCGGTTATAGTCTAATCCGACCTGACATTTTGATTACCGTATTTCTTACTGTTAGCCTTTCTTTTTCTTTCAAGCTTGTAGTTTTTACGCGAATTAACAAATTTGCTTTTTTGTTGAACTGTCAAAGCAATACACGAATAGACACGGCAAACTGCTGTCTCGCTGACGTGATAGAAGCGAATCCTCATCAATATTACATTGAAAATGAACCGTTACTGCCGACAGGTTTAATTTCGTATTCTTAATGGATGTGAAAATGTAAAACTGATGCAGATTTTACAGCTCATTACAATAATAATAAGTGTAAGAAAAAAACATCGCATTTTTTAAAGTTTGGAATGACAGCCAGAAACTGCTGAGTAACGATAGAGTGTTGACAGCATAATTTGTTAAAAAATTACTCTCCTTTAAATATTGATCAAGTGGCCACGATCGCAGCCCGTTTCAAGATCCCGAGACTGGGCTTTACTATAATGGTGCTCATTTCCCAATGAAATTTGATAAAAATGTATTTAACTACGAGGTACAGTAGCTGTTTTATATTCTTTGAAAAATATTTACATTCACTATACAAAGTAGACTGAAAGTAACTACAGATGTTTTTGGAATTATCAGTACATAAGTTTCGCGTAGTGTTTAAATTCAAACTGATTTTAGATATTTTAACTGAATTAATGAAATTTTGTTTTTACAACATTACTTTAATATGTTGCAACATTAGATACACTATTTACTGCATTGGGTAACATATCTTTATTTTTTCTAGATTGCAATGAGATCAGTATAGCTGGGTTAAAAGCACTCTAAAAAAACCCAACTCTAAAATTACCTGGCAGCCTTAAATGCGTACAAGATCTTTAAAATTTAAAGATAATTCCAGTACACATCATAAAATAGACTGAAAGTTTATTTCCCCGTAAAGGCAGCTCCAATTGCTAATTATTTTACTATTCAAATCAGCTAAAAAGCAACCAAGTTAAAGTGTACATGGATTTATTATGCTTATTTTAAGTGCTATAATTTGTATTATTTATTCACAAATGAAAATTAATCGACAGTAATATGAATCAAAATCAGTGCTGATAGCTTACATTATAGGTATATGTTGTTTTCAGATATTTTGACCGTGACATTACATCTTTAGTCCACTAATAACAGCTGATTGGAATTGTCCCATAAGCACTACACTTCTGAACTTCACCCAAATACACTTCTGAATGGTTCAGGTAAGTTTATGCAGTAATTTATCACTTAAAACACACACACACACACACACACACACACACACACACACACACACACACACACAAAGGACTAGTGTGTGTGTGTGTGTGTGTGTGTGTGTGTGGAGACGAAAGGAATTAAGTGATTTCAGCAAAATTTAACATCTAAATAAGAATAGCTTTTTATATCTCGGTTCAATATTTTTAATTATTTTAGTCCATTTCCAAGTTCTTTTTGGTAAAACAAATTTGAAAGGCTTTGCAGTATATTCTTAACTCCTTGGCCACTGCTCTACGAGAGCGCTTTGACGCGCTTCTAACCTTAAAACTCTAATCACAATATTTAGGGGAAATGTTACTGGATTATCCTTTTTTGAAAATGTTGTGCTCTTTCTCCATGAAGTGGTGAAAATGATGATAGTTCTTATCATTCAGCCAGTATTACAGGAAACAGTCACCAACTACTAAAGGCAGCCATCTTAAAACGGAAGTGAATAGGGAAAAATCTTACGCATGCGTGGTTTGGGCTTTATATTGTAAAACAGTCGGCGAATGCGTTTTGCCAAAACTGCGTAAACTCGTCATCGTTAAATCAAATGCCGTCATCTTGAAACGGAAGTGAATGGAAAAAACTTGCACATACATCTTTCGGGTTTTTCAAGGTACTTTCATACCAAATTTCAAAACAATCGGTCAATGCGTTTGATCAAAACTGCGTAACAAACACACAAACCAAACGCCGAACGGTCAACTTGAAACAGAGTCCTTGCTTATCTCAGTCAGTAACAAAAAACCCCGATTTTTTAGTCTTAGAGGGAATATATTCGTTACATCAAACAGGATCTACAAAATCTTAAAGGTCAAACAGTGAAAACAAAATGCACACATTTCAAACTTGTAAAATCCAGAGAAGCTTGTAAAGTCGGAACAATCCATAAAAGTGACAAGACAGAGTGGTTTGCATTGAAGCTGGCTGAGCCATAGAGAGAGGACCTGACCTTTACCCAGTTTACCATAACACGCATATTTCATTTCTTTCACACAACAAAGTCTCTGTTAAAATGTTTGACATGAGCTATAGCAAGGTTCAATAGGCTACAAGGCAATGAGTTGTCATTAGAGTGAAAGTAGATTTTAAATTAATTGCAAGTAGAATGGAAGGATGTTACTTGAAAGCCACTGATAATGCACTCTGTAACTGTAACAGCGTTATCCTTTAGGACCTTTAATGGAAGCACGCACTTAAAGTCTGATTTAATTAAAATGCCTGCACACATCTCTGACTGAGTAGAATTTTAACTACTGTTGAGCTACTTTTACACATATTGCAGTATATCTATATGTGAAGTATTCATTTGTAAGCATCATTTTGAACAATAAAATGGCACAAACATTCACAAAACATATATTTCGTTCTTTCTTCCAAAAATTAGTTGACAATCTGACAACAACAAAACCCGAAAATCCAGTTTCTTAAAACAGCTTCATCTCATTTTGCTGAAATTTTAGTAATATGTAATCCAAACCATTGTAGAAAATTTGAAATTGATGACATTTTATGGTTTAAGAGTAAATTGTTGAGAAACCAAATAACAGTGTTTATTTTCCTTTTTATCCTCGCCCATAAATTGCTATTATTCCGGACTTTCTGCACTCACTATTTATACAAGTCCTATAACTAAAATTTTCAGGATAATTAGTGAATTAATGCTGAGAAATTAGGATGGTATGTTTTGTTTGGTAAATGAAGGACTAATTTTAATAAAATTTGCATTAAAATTGTTAGGAGCAGACTTAAAAAACAGATTTTTATTTATTTTTAGAGAATTTTTTCGATGAAAAAAGAGTTTGAGTAAAAAATGTTTAAGAAATAGTTCGCAGAAGTTGTTACACTAAACGTACTTATTTTAATCGAAATTGATTAAATAAGATTAGTTTCCAGGTTAAACAAAAAAACATCTATGTAACATATAACTATAAATGCGGAACGGACTACTTATTCAAAACCTAACCAATTGTTTTTAACGTAAGTGCGACCACTGAAAGCGTAACGGAGCTGAGCTGTCAAGCGGCGTCGCTGGACTCCTCTTCACGCAGCTTTACTCTGTCTTGTCGGTTTTGAAGCTGACTCCGCTTTCCCCATAACTTAAAACGCTTCCAAACTTATTATTTCGCGTTACCTAGGTTACCGTTGCCTAGGTTACGGATTTTATACATAGTAGTTTCATAGAATCCGTTATAGTAGGCCTAACTATTTAATTTTAAAAGATACAATCGCGTTTTTTAAACTAACTGAACTACTCTTCCGATTGCCGTTCATCTTCATTCCGCTCCGATCGGATCAGCACAGAGCAGCTCCGCTCCGCATTTGGTGGTCGTCCTATATCTTCATTTGAAATTACTGTCAAATTATACTAAAATATTCAATTGTTGACACATATACACAGTTGTTAACATTTGTTGGTGCTGCAAGTCAATTTTGAATTTTAAGAAATTGTGAAATAAATAATAGGCATAACACTTCTCAAAAAATAAATATTACAGAAATTATATTTATTATGTATTCATGAGCTACTTTGTTAAACAATAGTAAGTTTACAGAAACTGTATTTATCTGTGAGGAACACACTAAATGATAACTTCTTGTTCAATATTTATCTCTGTAATGCACAGTTACATGATTATTAAAACAAACATTGTACTTTGGCCCAAGATTATCATTAGGCCTACATTATCACGTATCTGTTTTTCTAAAAATGAACTAGTGTTACAAAATGTCTTGTGATCACAGTGTTTTATGAAAAATGAGGAACTGACTTAGTGTTAAATTATGAAATGAGCATTTTCACTGTAACAAATGAATAACTACATTGACCAGTTATTAAAAAAAATTCAAAGAAGTATAATAAAAAAGTAACTCAAAAGAAGAACACTTTTCCTATCAGCCTAATCTAACATACCAACAAATTTGTAAGATTCGTTGCTTTCTGGGAGACAAAATTTTCTTTACAACAGTTCTTCATGTACTTGTGTAGACTGGTACTCATGCTTACAAGATTTTTTTTGTCTGAAGTGAAACATTGTCTGGAACGATGGGGTGTCGGCATGTAAGACGATTTTTAACATGTATTATGGATTTTGCGCGTCGCGTGATGCTTGTGCTCAAATTTATATTGGTAGTTATAGTAAACGATCAGGTGTTTTGTATTAATGCGTAATTATCAGCTGATTTCATTAAACAGCTGATAGGCTATAATAAGTTTTAGGTAAGCTAGCTGTGGTAGAACTAGCTATGGTTAGAACTAGCTACGGTAGTTTTAGTAAAAGATCAATTGTTTTATATTAATTCATAACGATCAGCTGATTTCATTGAACAGTTAATACGGTATAATAAGTTTTAGGTTATGCTGTTAGAAACCAGCTATGTTAAATTGTCGTGTTTTCGAACAAATTATCATAATTAAAATAAGAAGGAAGAAAAAACATGATACGTGATTTTCACTTTTGGTTCGATAACAGAAATTAGTTTTTTCCGACACTAAACAAGTTAATTTCTTGTAATAAGCAAGAATATAACATATCTCAAAACGGAAACCTTTGCTGGGACAAATGAATAGTAAATAATTAAAGTAAAGCTTAATTGTTGCAAATACATTAATTAATTGTTACGAGGCATGTACAAAAAATATCTAATCTTGAATTTTCCCGCGCACAGTAGTGATGTTAAGGCAACGCCACTTAAATTGGCTTTTTTGTCGCTTGATCTCCATGGGCGGTTAAGTGAAAACTAATATATCAAATATTTTCACAGTGATTTATTAAAATATAAATGTTTTTAATCGCATGTTTATATTTTCTAAGTTTTGTTGTTGTTTTCTTTCTTGCAGAGATGGTGTCGTGATGTTTGCAAACTTGCTGGTGTTATGCCTCGGACTCCACTGCCACTATGCGTCAGCCTTAGCACTTAGCCACTTGGATTTGGAACTTGCGAATATGTAAGCAGTAAGCAATACTAGAAAATTACATTATGCCAAGATCCGAGGAATATTTTATACAGAGTGCATAAGAGTATAAAAACGGCTTAGTAGTACAGGAACCAATTACTTTAAAACCCTGAATATCAACATGATACTCAAAGTTTGGTAGCATGTACAAGGTGTTCTAAAAACTAACAAAATGTGATTTTTCAACATTAATACTACTTTTTATTATTATTTTATTAACACTAGAAATGTTTTTCACACGAGTGAATATTTTTTAAGTGAAATAACAAGAATCATTAACTTTTTATAAGAGTACTATTTTTTTAAAAATGCCATCAGTAAAAATATTTGGCTTTTTTTAAGACAAATTAATTAATTATGGCAGTAAAAAGCAATGAAAGTGTCTTACAGAGCTGAACAAGCCTCTAGTGTATAACATAAAATATTGTATTTTGAGTTTTTATACCGGTAATAAAAGTACAATAGTATAAATTTAAATAGCTTTTTTATCTTGATATTATTTAATCATTATTTTGATTATCAAAATAAAAACTTAACATTAGGCCACCTAATGGGAGTGACCAAAAAATAAGTGGTTTACTAATTGATTATTTGAAGATATAAATACATACGTTTCTTTTGAAGTGTTTAAATTGAAAAAAAATTCTTATTCAATTAATTAAATGAGGTAAACACAATTACATTGTAATTATTTATAAATGTATTTTATTCAATGTTAAATACAGTCTTTGTTGTTGTCTAATACACATTTATTTTGTTGTAGAACATGTGATGGAAAGGCAAGTTGCGAGTTTGGTCGAGGCTCGAGGTTTGGCGATGACTTGGACTGGAGAGAACGGAACTGCTTTTGTGATGCCCTCTGTTCTCGATATGGAGACTGTTGCCTTGATTCACCACACTTTGATATCGGAGAACAACGCCGAGCAGTTGCTTCATTCACATGTGTTGACTTACGCCAGTTCGGGGGGATTTACATGATGTCATCATGCCCTCCAGAATGGGAAAATCCACAAGTGCGTTCAATGTGTGAAACTGGAAGTGACGATCCATCAGATCCGATATCCGGACTACCAGCGACTAGCCATAACACAAGTATAACTTACAGGAATTCTTATTGCGCCTTGTGCCACAACGATACAGACTTAGATCTCTGGAAACCAAGGATAGAATGTCCAACAATAAGTCTACAACACAACTTAACAAGAGATAACATTACCCATTTGTTGTTCTTCAACGAATCGCAATTAGCTTGGGGATTATTTATCCACGATAATTTTTACCCATGTACGATAGATCCAGTGATACCCGAAACATCTATGCATATCATTAGAAGATGTCAAGCAAACACCATCAAGTCATGCGCTGTTAATTGGACCAATGTCGATGTTCGAGATAGGTGTGAAGCTTACACTTCGATGGTTTACGAAGGCAATAAAGGATTTAGAAATCCACACTGTGCTCTTTGCAACAATGTACCTGTCCAATACCTGCAATGCAGCAAAATATTGCTCAGAACATTTTTCAATAAAGATTTCAGTCCAGTTGCTTTTGCAGTACTATTCGATTTGTCTGGCGGACGATCTTTAGTCGGTAAAATACAACCATGCAATTCAAACCAACTCTACGATCCGTTTTTCAAAAAATGTCGCAACGTTATAAATGAAATTTCAAGTCATATAGAAGAGTTTCTGTTACCGGTTAATTACGAAGATATGAACGGAAAATACATTGATGATAACTCTGTTGAAAACGATACAGCACAAACTGTAGAATATTATCATGTAACCGAAGCCGATGAATCTTGTGCTAAATTTGTACTGAATCGTGAAGACTTTATTCTGTTAAATAACACAATCCATGTTCCAGTGTATCAAAGAACGTTCACACAATCAGAATTCACTCTACGAGAAGACGGAAATGTTGAAGTTTGTGTCAACGCTTTAGGAATTACACTTGTAGATAAGTTCGGAGCATACATGGGATACATAACTTTTGCTGGGCTAGGAGTATCAATTATATTCCTTATTTTTCATCTTGTAGCGTTCATGCTCGTCCCTGATCTTAGAAATTTATCTGGGAAAAATTTGGCATCATTGTGTGTTGCTTTGTTAGTAGCATACTCTTCGTTCATGGCCGGTCAAATTTTAAAAGGTACTCCGTGTTTCATAGTAGCTATAGTAACATACTACAGCTTCCTTGCATCATTTTCCTGGATGTTAACTATGGCATTTGATGTTTGGCGTACACTTCGTTTGGCAACAGCTGAGCTGAGAGTATCAGCTGGTAAACAGTGGAGAAAATTTACTATATACTCTTTATGGAGCTGGTTAGCACCGGCAATCATTTTAACTTCTGCATTGTTGATAGAAACAGCACCAAAGAATTCAATACCAGACGATATAAGACCTGACTTTGGTGTTGAATCGTGTTGGTTTGGTCAAAGGAAAGCTCTTCTAATATATTTTGCTGTTCCTCTAGGCATTGTTATGATATTAAATGTTATATTCTTTGCAAGCGCTGCACACATGATATACTCAACGACTTCAACAACACGTTTTACTGCAAGTGCAGGTACTCAAAGAGATTTCAGATTATACATTCGATTGGCTCTTGTTATGGGACTTACTTGGACAGTTGGCCTCATAGCCGGTACGCTAGATAACGAAGGCCTATGGTACGCTTTTATTGCGTTAAACACTTTGCAAGGGCTTTTCATCTTTCTCGCATTCACATGCACAGATAAAGTGATCCGAGGCTTAGCAGGAAGGCACATAGACGGACGGCCGCTTCGACCTCCGTCGTTCTCATGGTCAGGAGCGTCTACTGACAGTACAAGAAAGTCCCACCTAGGTTCTGATCCTGGGACTACGGACACATTGTACTGAGGTACAAATGAGGAAACCTGGTTAATAATCAAGAAATCAGAAGCTTTTGTTGTGAGCTTAACTCTTACAAGTAAATAAACTTTAAACTGTACACCATTATGTATTCTCATTAGTATACACAATACTTTTGATCTCAAACAGAATATATGTAATAAATGGTGCAACATGTTGCTATTACCAGAATAAATTTAGTCCCGAAGCTATAAAATAAATCTGAAAAACTAATCAGATGTCTTGAATCATTTAATCATATGAATGTGAAACTCATTTGATTAAATGATCATTTAATAGCGCAAAAACATACTAAATTGTTGTTATTATTATTGAACACAATGTTTTATAATTTATAAAATATTATTTTATGACATTGATAATAATAAAACTGGATAATATATTAAATAATATTATAACGTATTATGGAATAATAATAATATATATAATATAAATGATGACTTGCAGCCTAAACTTAGTGCTTCGTTTCACGTTTACCTTTTGTTAGTTTTATGGATTTAGTGATACCATAGCTGGTAATTAAATCTATATTTAACTATAAATAAACTCAAATAATTATATCAATTGCACTCATTATACTAGTAAATAACACATAGGTTACACATATCGCACTGTTTACGAAAACGAATTTTCATCTCATAGATAAGAGACAAAGGATTCTATGTTTGTGTGGATCTAACAACTATACTGTTAAATCAGCATTTAATCGTGAAATACTCAGACATTTTTGTTTTTATGATAAAACAATTAATTATAATTTTAAAGATTATATGAAAAAAATGTAATGTACATAAAATTTAACTAGCTAGTAATTTTATTGCTAAGTGTGTAAATAAATAATGTATTTTTATTATATTTGAAGATTTTTGTTAAGAAATGCATACAATTTGAGATTATAATGTTCATTTTTAATTACTGAATCCTGTCCTGTTCACAATATAGAAGTGTTTAGAAACTGAAAGGCTCATCTGAAAATATGTACAGCTCGTAGGCTGTGTATATTAGTAATATATTAGTAATTAGTAATCAATTAGTACCCATGGTTAAAAACTTGAGTCTTAATGGTAAATCAGTAGCAACGAAGCTCAGCAAGTTAGAAAAAAAAAGGTTGTAGGTCTAATTATAACTTTTTCATAAACAATTTCATGAAAGAAAGACACTATTTAAAAAAATAGTTTTGGGTTTAGGAAATATCAGTTTTTTCATGCCATTCATAATATTGTGGAAATTACAGTTTTACTGATTTTTGTTTTCTAATTGCCATCTATAATTGCCATTTTCAACTAATTCTAGAGTTTGCCCTTTGTCTTTATTATAATTTTTTTTTTTTTACAGTCTACTGTTTGTACTACTTGTTTGTTTGATGGAGGTGGAAAGAAAAATTGCTGAATTTCTTTTAATGTTGTGTTCTGGTTGTGCATACAATAAATATATTAGAGTCAAACTTTTTTGTTTAGTATTGAATTATTACATTCTATGAAGTTTTTAATACACTACCTTTTTTATAATATGTATGTGTTGCTTTTTTTTATACATTTGCCATTATTTCGGTACACAGTAATTCCTTGTTATCCACAAGTGTTTTCATTCCTGGTTTCAATTATCCGCAAAAGCATTTCTTTTAGACAAAAAACCTATTACGTAATTACCAACTGAAACTGTGCATTAATTGAATGTCTAGAAATAAATACTGCATAACATAAACATTCCATAATTCACATATATACTATACAGAAACTTAACAATAGTACAATAAGTGTTTGTCAATACAAATTATGGTTGGAAGAACTGAAATATGAGCACTGATAAACAGCGTTGTACACATAGCACGAAATGTACAAGAAGGTTTTGATACAGTGAAGTAAACCAAAGTAGAAGAAATTGTCTTATCCTGTGATTGTCAGTAGTTAACGCAGAAGAGCTAACCTCTAATGAAGAACTGATGTAGAAAGACGCAGTTGAAGTGGAAACTGTGAAGCTACATTTCTTAATAAACCACAAATTTTCTTAAGCCAAACAACTGTGTGAGTGCATCTTAGAGTCCTCCAGTAAAAAGAGAATTGACATTTAAAAAAGGCATTCAAAGTTTATTGGAGCCCTGCAAACAAAATTGTAAAGACATTAATCAGAAATGGAAATAAGTTTCAATCAGTTTTTCTCCTGCTTAGTGTAGCTTATGATGTCCTGGACAGAGTACAACTCAGGAGGATCATTGGGCTCATAACAGGGCACTGTGGTCTGAGGGTGCACATGAACAGAATAGGTGTTATCACGGAGAAACCATGTTTAGATTGTGCAGGAAGGAGGAGGAAACTGCAGGTCACATAATTTATGATTGTGAGGCTCTTGCTAGTAGGAGGCTAGGGGTTTTTGGTTTCCAAGAGCCTATGGATCTTCAGCAGAATGAGCTAGTCATTGGGTTGTTGGAACTTATTAGGGGCACCAATCTGCTGAACTAGGTATTTTAAGAGGTAAATTGCACAATAGGTCAGTTGATCGCAGTGCCTGGGGTTGAACAAATCCCTTCCTCTAAAATATAATCTAATCTAGTGTAGCTTATTATAGAGTATTAATTTCTTTTTACTGAATATTTCAAGTGTGGTATTGATATTGGTGTTAATTTACTATTCTGTAGAAATGGGTAATATTACATTAAAACTATGATTTTATATTATCTCATAGTTTCGTTATCCCAGTATAATAACCTAACCCACTGCAAATAAGGAATTGCCGTAAGGAACAATTAAGGAAAAATTGTCATAATTATTTAAGGCAAATCCGTAAGGAATTATCATATAAAACAATATATGGCTTATAAAAAGTTTGAATCAACTCTCAAAACATTCTGTTAGTTTTATATAGACAAATGTCTAAATCAAAAATAATAAGACAAACTTTCAACAATAAATATATTTTCTTTAAATTTTCAAGTACTAATGGTTGGTAAGGACCTTGTGCTCAGCAAATATGAAATAGGTTACAGTTGAATTTATGTTTAGTTCTGTCTAAGGAATAAGTTTTTCAACAAGTCCTGAATGATCTCTCAGTTTATTCAATATAATTGTTTGGACATACCGTAAGATAATTTGTATATTCCTATGTTATCGAATTTATCGTTGTTATAATTATTTTTGTTTTTCATTATAAAAGTTATTTTGTAACCTTGGTTGTGGAATATATTACTGAGTGTATGTTATAATTTAATATAACAACTCAGCAGTATATAACCGTTCATTCTTTTGACATGTTTTTCTCTTTTTAATTTGTGTTGTTTGTCAATTGTTGAAGTATTAATGTCAATTTTTAATTGAAAAAATACTTTTTTGTTTTTAATTCTTTTTCAAAATTTCCATATGAGACGTTATATAATTTATGAATGAAACTGTCAAGAGTTGCTACTTTATGTGAATGGTGTGGTCAGTGAGCCATTTCATTGTATATATTGAAGAGATATTTTCCACTCTGTTATTGCTTTCAAGCTCAGTTGTAAATTTTAATACTGGACGATAATTATGTATGAAGCAAAGCTATTAGCTTTGTTTGGTCATCCATTGATATAAAACTAAATGGCGATTCAATAAGAATGCCGGTTTTTAAGTGTTGAATAAAGTACTCTATATTTATGAAATGCAACAGATTTCAACATCAATACAAAGGATACATGTTGCGATTACATATGAAAAATTACATCTGATATATGCACTCCATGACTTGCTTTGCATGTTGTAACTCAATCAACAAAATTTGTTACAACATAGGTGTTCTCCTTGATTTAGGTGACGATACTGTGAATCTATTCCTACAGTTGTGGTACTGTTTGGGGATTATTTTAACAAACTTCTGATTTTAAATGCTTCCAAAGGAAGAAGTCATGAGTGTTAGGTCACCGTAAAACTTGCGACCAGTTATGATTGCTGTTTCATGAAAGGACTCAGGTTGGAAATTTATTCCTTGTACAATTTATTAATTGTGAAGTGTGGCAGGTAGCACCATCCTGTTAGAACCATAATTGCTCAATGTTCACATTATTAGGGTAAGGCTAAAAAAATGTTCAACCATAGTACAATAGCATTGTCCATTCAGTTATATTATATCCATCCTCAACTTGAAAAAAATCAGGCCTGATGATCCCACTAGTCCAAAATCCACACCACACAGTTACTCTTTGCGGATACATTACCTTGGGATGGGTTATGCAAGGATTTTCTGCCTCCCTCCAAATGCAACACTGCCGATTATTAACATAATGTTTAAATGAAAATTTGCCACAACACAGAAAATTATTGTCGTTGCATACTTATTACCTGCATGTTCTCACAAAAATCCATTAAACAAACTAATTCAGTTGAAAATAGTTCATAGGTTTCAGTTGTTAACTGAATTTAGTGAAACTTATATATATATATATATATATATATATATATATATATATATATATATATATATATATAAAGATCTTTTGGGAGATTTTCGATTTGCCTTTATTATTTTAATATGGTTGTACCTGATGATGTGAAAGTATCACTTTCATCACTTAGAGAGTGTGAAACAGAGTCAAATTTCATGTATCAGAAATAAGAAGTGTAGGGTGTATTAATGAAAGCATGTATTTTAATTTTAAAACAATCATCATCATTGTTGCAACAACAATCATATTATTTGTATTTGATTTTCGAAATGCAAAACTGATGTATAATTTTTGTAAACCAATAGTTGTTTTTAATTGGTCAGGCAAAGCGAGATCTGTGTTTCAACTCTAATGTTCAGAATTTGGTTTGTGTGAGTTCGTTATTACTCAGTTTTGACTAAACACATTAACCAATTGTTTTGAAACAATGGTACCTTGTAACAAAGTTGAAATGATGTATATGTAAAAAATTTTTCATTCACTTCTGTTTCAAGAGTGGCATCTGATTTAACGCTGACAAGCGTAGTTGTTGTCTATTTCCTGTAATACTGGCTGGAAAGCCCATCCCATCACAGTCATGAACATTTCATGGAGAAAGCGTGCAAGATTTTCAATAAACTTCATTTATTAACATTTCTCGTAAATATTACGGTTACTACTTCAATTGGTGGAAAAGTTGCAAGCAATTAATTACGAATACATACTGTGAGATCTACTGTTCTTTGAATTACTAGTAATTATGATTTTGAAATACAGTAATGATTTCTAAAAATGTATTAAATTACTAGTCGCATACATTTTCTTTTAATTTAATATTAATAAACTGTAGTGGAGTGTTTTTTGTATGTAGTTTACTAAAACTTTGCAAAGAAATCAAGCCCATGATTTTTGTCACAGTGATTTATTAGGCATAAACACTGGTCATGTAAGCGACTGACATACTCGGTCTTACTCATGCCTACTGTAAGGTATATTGTAGATGGTAAGTGAATAGACCCATACCTATACAGTAAATAAGCACAAAGGTAATTTATTTCTAAACTAGATTCACAGATATGGTTGATTATAAGCTAAAGAATGAATAGAAAAATTGAAGATTACCAAATGTTAAGTGAATAGACATTTGGATATACTGTATTTGGTTAACCTCATGATATTATGTTGGCATTTGAGAAAAAGAGTTGGCCCACATTCTCAAAATGTTATGTATTGTTCTTTAGGTTGGGTGGCCATCAATGTGGGGCAGAGTTGCGCTGAGCAGAACAGGGGCTTCAAATCCTAACCTATTGTTTTTAATATAAGTGGCCACTGAAACTGAAACACAACTGAACAGAGTCAAGCGGCATCACTGAGCTTTCAGTGGTCGCACTTACATTAAAAACAATAGGTTAAGTTTTAAATGCATAGCCAGCTCTGCTTAGTACAATTCCACTCCGCATTTCGTGGCCACTGGGCCTTATGCACAAACGATGCCAAATATCCAAATAAAATATAATATCTATGAGTATATTTTTTTAAAACTTCAATTATTTCTTATGAAATAAAAACTAAAACTTTCGACTATTTAAAAACTGTTTTCATCCAATATTCTTTCGCTGTTTCCACAGAGTTCTTTAGTTGATAAGTAAGGCTTTCCAATACAATAGTTCCTTAAACCAGATGAAAAACGTTTCGATTAAAAAAAAAGGAAAAATTAAATTAAATTTATTCTATATTATTTTGTTTTTAGATTCATCGATCTAGTGTTATAACCACTGTATACATTTTTCAAAGCTTAAGTAAATACTCTGATAAGCAAAAATAAAAAATGTAATCTCCTTTCAAGGCAATTATGTGTTATATAAGGACTAAGATTACAAGAAATCTTGCCGTCAGAGTGCAGGAGAAGCAATTATTAAAACATCCTGCTATTAATGCAAACAAGATTTACTTGCATAATAACATAGTGTCCGACTTTACTTATGCCATAAGGAAAATATTAACAAGGAATGTGATATTTAATGTATATGTAACAGGAGCCCAATTATTTATCCACAGTCTTTATACAAAATTAATTTGAAATATAATAGAAATGAAGAAAAAACACTTTTATGCTTCATGATTATATCCATTAAATAAAAGGTTAGGTCACCTTGTACATTTTAGTATTAGTTAAAAGCAATCACTGCTGCAGTATTAGCAAATTTAATTTGGAAAGTAAGTTGTTGAGACACTATCATGGTAAGATCTGGACCAGGACCTTGAAGTAAGCATCAATCTTTAACTTGTCAAATGTTTAGGGGTTAGTAGAACGTTTATGTATAAACACGTTACATACAAATTTATTGATTTTATATTTAAAAGCTCATTTCATGTGTCCGGGACAAGTTACCAAAATCTATTCAACAATTTAAAAATGATAGTCATTCCAAATCCTAAAGAACATAGTTTTATTATTTTACATTTTTTTAAAAATCTGATTTCAC
Organism: Callitettix versicolor; assembly: GCA_022606455.1. Lineage (NCBI taxonomy): Eukaryota > Metazoa > Arthropoda > Insecta > Hemiptera > Cercopidae > Callitettix > Callitettix versicolor. The sequence continues at coordinate 87,043,132 of CM040186.1, forward strand.
TATCAAATTCAGTATTAAAATCTGCATAAATTAGAAAATAAATTTTACTGAAAGTAAAATAATGAAACTAATGGCCATCAGGGATTTTTTAAATAATTTAAAAACCTTAAGTGTTAATTTAAACTCTAACTCTCACGAGAGATTCAACTCTCATTATGATAGTGAAATTAGATCTTCAAAAAAGTGTAAGATAAGAAAAATTATGATATTGTTACTTTTAGAAATTCACGTCCATCACATCAGTGATGATAATAGTTGCATGTTACAAATATTTTTTTTCTAACAGACTTATATTATTTCTGAAACCTGCACATTTATTTAATAAATTTGTTTACCTGATTAAGGTGAATAAATGAAAATAATACAAATGAATATTATACTTCTTCTTTACTCACAGAATAACTATGGGTACAATAAAACAAACACAGTTAATCACAGAAATTCACACTAGATGTATTACATCAAATAATAATTAATTAAGATTAAATAAAAAAATAATGATAAACTAATTAACTAAATGTGACTGATCATATTTTTCATTTTGTCTAATTAGTTTGAAAACACATTTGTGCAATTACATCTAATAAATAACCTTTGCCTCATTTGTTTAAATGACAAAAAAAGGCTTACACTAACATTCGTTTGATCATATTTTATGTCATGCTTAATATTTGCTGATTATTTTTATAACAAACTGACTCTTACAATCTGAAACTTATTTATTTGGTGCACAATAAATAACTGAAATCTATTAATTACACTAGTTACAGAAGTATATCCACTAAAAATAATTTGTATGATGTAAATTAATATACGCTAATACAACAAAATTTAAGCCCTAGCACAGTGATGGACAAACATTTTAGGGGAGGGCCAGAATAAAAAAAAAACTACCTAAGCAAGAAAACAAAATTATTTTTTTAAATTACTTTTTTATAATTAGTTTACTGAATCTCAACATAAATCAAAACTCTTTAATGATTTAAAAAGGTAGGAGTGTTTGATCAATAAAACTATGCATTTTAATTTGGTTGTAACTGGGATGAGTGGGTCATCTTTGTCAATCTGTTTCTGACACTACTTTTTTGAAGTTTCATGGTAGAAAACACTTGTTCACAGACACAGTATGCAAACATAGTTAACTTTTGGGCTTGAGATCTCAAATTTGAAAAACTTGATTTCGATAGCGACTTGTAAAACTCCACTTTGAGGATGTTAAAATCTAACGGCTTCAACTCAATGTCACACTGTAACTTGATTAGTTCAAGTTAAAATTCCATTTTCACCGTTCCACAGTTCATATTAATTGGCATACTGAAAATATTTTTGAAGTGTTGAAATTTGTATTCAAATTCATCATGGAGTCATCTAATGTCTTCTTCATAGCGTGTACAAATTCGTCTTCTTCCAAATGTCTTTTAGCTAGCTTTTTTTAAATAGAACTAGCTATATTTTTAAGCCCTTTCAGATGAACCCAGATATAGCAGATAAATTGATTTTTTCCTTACAGCTTGTTTAACTTGTTTATATGACTCATAAGATCTGTGAAAGTTCAAGATCCATGCAGTATTCTCCATAATTTCACACCCTTCAAACATATGTTTTTCACACATGAAATAATTTCCTCTTTTAGCTCCAAAACTGATTCAAACACATCAGGATACACTAAGTACCTCACATCAGGAGTAACAGAGTGACACCAGTGTGTTCAGGCTGCACTGTGTCAACAAACTCTCTAAATTGTCTCAAGACATTTTTGTTAACACATTCTGTGTTCATTATACAAGATACAATAAAATTTTAATTCTTTGTTGACAAAACTGAACACTATTCTATCTTGGGAACATGATAAACAATGTGTGTAGGTAATAAATTATGTTATTATTATTATTATTTATTAAACCAGCATTTTTATAATGATTTATATATATATATATATATATATATATATATATATATATATATATATAGTTTTCTACCTCCCGCGATTGTGGTCCTAGCGAGTATCATTTTACCTGTCATTGTGGTCCACGAGGACTACAAATCTGGACCACATTAGGGGTATCAAAACACTGTCATTTGTGGTCCCATGACGTTGCAGGAGTTTTCGCGGTATTTAGCTCCTTATTTCCGGCGTTGCCAGTTTGCCTGTGTTATCTTTCATTAGATCACTACTTCTCTGTATAGTAGCCTACGAAGACAAGCAGTGCTGATCAGACTATGTTTTTGAAGTTACCATGTACAAAAGAGTGAATTCAATTTTCCAGTTGATACCAGGTAAGTTTGAAATTTAACTATTCTTATGTTTTAATCAAATACGAAATAATTTTGATTCGCTTAAATATTTACTATTAACTATTATATTATTGTCATGCACGTAGTTACTAATTATTTATCCTTAATGTAATTCACATTTTTAATAGTTATCTGGGTTTTTCACTCACATTATTGACAGTTTTAAAATATTTTAGGTATATTATGTGGTGTACTTGTAATAACATGGACAAAATTAAAACTAATGTACACACGTACAGTAATCGGTCATTTCCGCTAGAACCACGTTTATATTTAGAGTAAGCCTAAATAATATATACAATATTTTTTTAATATTTTTGGATCCTCCAAATCCAAATAGTCTATTTTTGAATAAAAAATCCTATTTTTTTACCTCAAGGTCCTCCTTTTTTAAGATTGTTCATAAAAAGCACAAAAATGTAGGCCTATATTTTTTCTTTCAAACAATCAAGTTTATTTTATTGTATACTTGGTTGCCAAAATATATTTTTATAAATAAATTATAAAAATAAATTTTATAGTAATGAATTAATTTAATTCAATTTCAAATTTAAATTGAATGCAATTTAATTTAATTTTATTGTAGTGAATTAATGTGATTTAAAATGAATACCATCATGTTTTAGCATTTTAGCGCTTTTTGAAACCACAGGTGTTTGCTTAGTCTCCAAGTATTTCGAATAAGTTACAAGTATATGTCACGTAGGCCTAAAGGTAAAATTACAAAGTTCAGTTAGTAACAAGACAATTAAAATTATTAAGCTAGCCTTGATAAAAAGTAAAAAAATTGCTAACTTAATCTACAAATTTCCTATCACCTGGTAGAACTGAATGTAGGTCATACAATTCGGTAAAACATGGTACTACAAGTGTTTGAAAATACTTTTAAAAGATCAAACTGGCTCAAAACGATTGCAGGGATGGTAATTAATTAAACTTGTTTTAATTAATGTTTTATTTAATCGTTTAGAGGTATTTGTGTATTATAGTAAACCAAACACTCCTTCAGTATTTTACAAGTCAATGGTTTCTACAGTTTCATTCTTAGTAGTAATACAGTGATCAACTTAGCTAACAATAAAACTCACTTCCTTATTTTTTCATAAAACTTATTACCGAAGACTTGTAATATTAGAAATGACAGTTGGTTTGAAAAACGTCGTACGTCGACGTTTGTAGACACATCACGCCGCGTCATACTAAATAAATACGATGTACGCCAACGTTTTTCGTTATACGCAGCTTATAAAATATCATGTAAAGAATTTGTAGCATACATTTCTATACACTTTTTACAGTTTTAAAAATGTCGCTACATAAGTTATTTAAAAAGTTATTAACAAATTATTATTTAAATTGTTACACAAAAATGTGCAGTTTGAAGCTAATTGAAAATTCAGTTTTACCCAATTGTATAGCCCGCATTCAGTACAAATACAATTATTTATTACATTTATTTTTATTTCATTAATTCAAACAAGTTTTTAACTAGCCCAGTTCATTCAAAATTGGTATAGAATCTGAATGTTCTTAACATTCAATAGATTAAATGAAAATATAGCCTAAACAATACCCAAAATAATAAAAGTAAAATTGATATGGCCTGATATTCATATATCTGTAAAAAATCTTTTCTAAGTAGTTTTAAATTTTATCATTTCTGTTAAATTTATACCTTTATTTTTTAATCAATTCACGAGAGAAATTACATTCCGTGATCTAGTTTTTTTTTAGAAAACTTTGCCTAGGCTACTACTGCCTAAAACGTAACTTTAAACGGATAGCAACGTAGGATTTTACAGATATGAATATGTTTTAAGGTTAACTATTAAGAAACAATCAGAGTTTTTTTATACGTTTCGTAGCAATATTTTGTTTGACTATTAAAAAGTAAGAAAAGTCTGATTTTTTTTTTTTGTATGCCAGCAATTAACTCGTTAAGACCATTGTTACCGAATCACATTGTTTCATTCTTTGTGTATATAGGAGTTTTATTTCTTGTTTTAAAAATATAATATTGGTTGTAACATATCAAATTATTATTTAAAAAAAAAACCAAGACGCACATATTGCATTTATTGGCCTCGCTTTAATTTCGCGATGCTTGTGTGTTTGCGAGTGGTTACACATTAGGCCTACTATGACATAAATATACCTAAGGACAAAAATTATAATTTTAAGAAAATGATTGGTCATAATAACAATAATGATATTATCCATTTGTTATAATTAGAATCTATTACTAATGAGTGATTAGTCAATGTAGGCCGTTACACGGATATCACTGACATGTTTCGGCACACGTATCGTATGTGTTTGTGTACGTATGAATGCCAGTATGTGATTGATGCAGCACCTTTCCTACTTCCTGCGATTCTGCGAAGCCGCACAACGCGATAGTAGCTGGCTTCAGCATTTCTTAAAGTGTAATGGCTTTAGGTTGCGTTTGTGCCGATAAGAGCATTCGGAAATGCTCTAAATAAGCACAGCTCAGACTCTTGATATCAATAAATACTCTTGTTAAGCAACAAGTTTTAGGAGAGATAATATTTTTGGCATCTTATAAAAACATATCAGCATGAAGATTTTTTTTTCATTAGGATGGTAGACAGTAAGATTTATGAGACTAATGAGACAACTGTAATTTTCTTTCTTAACGGTGCAGAACTTCTTGCAGATTGCCGTCGGAGAAATAAAAGTGGATTTTCTATTTCAACTATTTCTGTAGTGCAACAAACCCATTCTGGAGGCCCATCTAAATTACTAAGTGAAGTAAGTGAAATTTATTTGTTTGCTCATTTAAAAAAACTAATTTGAAAGGTTTAGCACTAATGTTACTGAACAGCAAAGAATGTTGTTTTAAAGTTGATGCCGAAATCTTTTACTATTCAATTCAAAAGTTCAATTATCCTACCCTCATACTCTATCCTAGTCTATCCTAGAAAAACAATAAAATTGTTTCTTAATATTACTTAATAATAATGTTTTAAAAAAATTAATTGAAATATATTATTTTTTTTATTAATTTTAAAAATATTTTTAATAAAGTATATTTAAGAATTTTGGTAATTTCCTAATGAAATTCTTTTTTTGTTTCAAACAGGTTCAATGTCAAACTCCAAAGCCTGCAGTATTTCGCTAAATTATCAATCATAGCCTGCAATACTCCCGGATGATCCGCTATCACAATCATATCTCATCTGCATAAACATCTTATTTTAACACCTGCTACAAGAACACCACCTTCCAAAAGCTTCAAAAATGTATGCCATTCAAATATAAGGGAAAAAATTAGAGGAGTTAATACATATCCCTGTTCTAAAACTGTTTGTCAGGTCCACACTCTGGTCTCGGTATGCATATATAGACTACAGTCTTCAAGACTTCTAGAAATTTGTTACAAACACCCGTAGAATAAAGTTTATAGTACACATATTGTCTGACTGAAGAGTTAAACGCCACCTTGAAGTCCACAAACAACAGTAAAGTTTTCACCTTTTTCTTTTACCTTCAACCTAATAATATTTGTAAGACTGAAAATGTTATCACAAGTACTATAACCCTTCCTAAAACCAGCCTGAAATTCGGTTAGTACTTCATTATTCAAAACCCATTCCTCCAGTCTCTTAAGCAGCATCCTCATGAACAATTTAGAAACGCAGTCAGCAAAGGATATTACTCTGCAGTTACTTACACCATTTAAATTCCTTTTCTTAAAAAGTGGAAAAATTATTGATTTTGAAAAGCTCCTTGGTACATTTCATGTATTGATGTAATGAACTATTATTTTATTTTATTGTCTCATTTTGTATGTCAATTTATAATATATTTTGTTTTATTTAATATTTGTTTCAAGTTATTTGTACTAATAAAATTGTTTAAGATTAAATTTGAATTTATTGAATTATTTTTCATTTGAAATATATCTTCTTAATCTCGGGTTACTGGTTCGTTGGCGTTTTTAAATTTAGGTTTACTATTGAGGTGGGTTCATATGGCCAACAGCAAAACTCGCATGTACGGTCATAGGATTTAAAAAAAAACTTTTAAGCCAGAGGTTAATAATAGTAATAAACTTTCTATTATTACTGACCAACAGCTGAATCAGCATGTACGATTGGAAAAATTAATTTGAGTAAAAATCTATATTAAGTAATATATTCAGTAATCAATAGCTATTGATTATATCAGTGATTGACAATATATCAGTGATCAATAGCTAAATAAGCATGTACGATTGGAGAAATTAATTTGTGTCAGATTCGATTTTATTTACCAACAGCTAAAACAGCATATACGGTCGGAAGGTAACCAAGAGCTAAATCAGGATATATGGTTAAGCTATTATTAAATTTATTATTAATACTGTCTAGCAGTGATAATTCAAGGCTATTGGTCAAAAGAGATAATTCAAGCATATATAATTCAAACAACTGTATATGTAACTTTTGCAAATAGTGTACCAACATTACCACTAGCACTAAGAATAAGTTTTAAATAATAATTTTTTTAAATGTTCATAGTACTAAATATTTAGGTGTTTTCTTTAATAGATATAAGAAATAGACGGATCATATAATTAATTTACGTAATAGAACTAAGTATTTGGCATATGTGTTTGTTAAATTAAAAAGATTATGTCAAGTAAAACTATATTAAAAATATATTATGGACTTTTCAACAGTATTGCCACATACGGCATAATAGCCTGAGAGCAGCATATTACAATGCTCCTTGCCATTATATAATTTACAAAAAAGGATGTTAAAAATAATAAGTAATGATGCTGAATTTCAAAAACATATACTAAACGTAAATCAGAGTTATATTTTGACAGCGTTGTTAAGAAATTATTATAATTTAAACAAGGAATTTATAAATAGTAACAGTATTACAAGGCATAAGTCTATACAAATACCTACTGTACATAAAGAACCTGGTAAAAAAAAAGAATATAAACACAGCTATTATGTATTTTAATAGACTAACAAATGACCTAAAAGCTATTTCAATGTAAGTAAGGACACACTAAAAATAAATTGAAAAAAATGGCTGCTTCCAAATGCATCGTTACCATAGTCATTAATTGGAAAGAATTATATAGATATATTGAAATAAGTTATTGGTTGTGGTTTCTAAGGTAATGTATGTCTTGGAATTTGGTTTGGATTTAGTTTTTTGGTTTCAGTTTTAAGATAAACTATGTATGATTGTTTTATATTAAACTGTGCCGTGCCGTATACAGGTAATTTATTACCTTCTATGGGAAATTTGTACCAGTAAATAAATAAATAATAGGAAAAAATATACGACCATAGACAAATTGTTATTAAGCCAACAGGGATAATTCAAGCATTCGCATATATATTTAATTTACCAAAGTTATTTTTTTCCAGCTGTCACATTTCTTTTAAAAAAATGAAGACACTCTTTTCAATTAAGATATACAATCTATTAACACACGTGTGATTATTAACTCTACTTTCCAGCACTGGTTTTATAGTTTAGGCTTGTAGATTGAATGTAATAATTAACATCATAATTTTTATATGATTTAATTCTTATATGTTTGTTATATGCTGTAAGGACGTTTCAAGAGCTTTTATAACTATCACATAGATACTTTTCCCGTTTAAATCAATTTACTAAAAATATACCAATTCATAGATAAACTACTTCTTACGCTAGATTTTCAATGTACTAGAACACAGCTGTTCAATACTTCTTTATAGGATAGATCCATTTTAGTTTAATTTCTGAATATATTTGTTGACGGAAGGAAATGAGGTCTATATTTTAACTCGATGATCTTGCTTTTGATTTGTTTGTTTGTTACGTGATTACTCTTGAACACTTTGTCCGATTTTTACGAAATTTGGTAAAAACGTATATGACATGAAGAGCATTTGCTGATTAGTTTTGGACTCCGTTGGTACACCAGGGTCACATGGGGGTCATTTTTGCAATTTTCGTAAATTATTTTTATCTTCTTAACAAATAGTCGTTGAGCTTTGAAATTAAGTACTTGAGTAAAATATGAGCCACTACATACATAAAAAATTTTAAGTCCCAAAATTGCACAACGGCTGCTTGATATTCCAAATTATGGGCCTGAAAATATTTTTCTTTTCTTTGAAACTTATCAAGTGGGGTATAAAACGAAAGGTCTTGATTAGTACAATCCAAATTTAACAAATGTTAGCTCCTTGAAGCGCTAAATGCCCCATGACTAATATTTTTGTATTTTCTTTAACTTTTTCATCTTTTCAATAATTAGTTAGCATTGAAATTCAAATAAATTAGAGATTTGGTGCCTCTAGAGTGCAGGAGACCCATTAGGGCAGTTTTTGTTTATATATTTTTTAAATCTTTTTACAAAGCTTTGTTAAGCTTTGAATTTTTTTACTTCAGTAAAATATCAATTACTACACATTTTTAAAAAAGTCAAGGCTCATAAATGTAAGATTTCATTTTAGCGGCCCAAAATATAGGTTGAAATTTTTAAAATTGAAATCAATCAATTAGGGTCTCAAACCAAAGATCTTGATTAGTACATTCCAAATTTAAAAAACTTCAGTGCCATGAGCCGCATGATGACGGTCAGTAATATTTTGGACTCCTTAACGTGTCAGGGACATGTGACAACATTTTTGCATTTTCGTAATTTTTGTTATTTTTTTAAAAAAAGTTGTTAGGCTTTGAAATTTATTACTTGAGTAAAATATGAGTCAATGCGCATTAAAAAAAATTGAAGGCTCAAAAATGCACGATGGCTGCTTGGCGGTCCAGTATATGGGCCAGGATATATTTTTTTATTTGAAACCTATTAAATGGGGTATCAAGCGAAAGGTTTTCGTGAAAGTATTCTAAATCTGACAATTTTAATAACTTTAGGTAATTTTTTAATGTCTTGAAAAACAATAAAGGTCGATGGTGTTTATATAACACCACAACTAATGTTTGTGTTTTGACGCATACTGATTGAGGCCTACAGTTCACAGAACTACCAATGAACTGAATACCATGTCACAAAATACAAGTATATTGTTATATGTTGAATATATTTTTGTGTTTTAATTAATCGTTTATTTTCATTTATTATAAATATTTCTAGTTATAGGTTACTGCAATACCTAGCAAATGCCTGCAAATATTGCAAATTAGGTTTACTAATTAAATACTAAATAAATAATTAAATAAATAATTTAATTTATTTAAATAATTTAAATAATAATTTTAATTAAATACTAATCAATACATGCAGGTTATTAACCTATTTTTGGTAACAAGTTCGGCTTCATTTATTACTTTCCAATTTTGATTTATATTAGGGTCTATAGTTATTTTATCCAAATAGTTATTTTATCTATTTCAATTTACCTTCAAATATTATCAAATGTTATTAATTTATCTATTTTCTTCAACAACTAGCCTGTAACCGAGTAATATCAATAGCCTAGTTTATTTTAAATCAATTTCCAAAAGACTTCTTGTAAATATCATTACATTACGTATGTTTGTTTTTGGCATATAATTAGTTTTGGGTTATTGTTCCTGGAGCGACATCACACGCCACTAGGGTTGACATCTTTTTCCGGCCTCGATTAGCTTGAGCTTGAGCTTGAGCATCTTCATCATTTCTATTTCGGTGCTCACTGGCCAAAAACAATTGTTAACAATATGGCCATTTCCAGCGTACTTGAAATTATTCATTTTGAGAAGTAATTCTGTTGCTGATGTACAAAAATACATTCGGACAATTTTATTAGGGTTAGTGTTCCCAATAAACTACTACAAATGGTGAAGAAACAACAAGAGATCGTATGTTTCAGAATAATAAATAATAATATTTTTACTAACCCATACGCAAAGAGTCGAATGTTGCATTGGAAGCTAAGCAGGCCTTCATCAATATACAAAATAAATCTGGCAACATTGCAGGCGGACCACAATTAGGGTATATAACTACTTGTCGCTCTGGCCCACAATCAAATGTAAAATGATACGCGAGTGGGACCACATTCAAGGGTGTTTTGATACCTGGTGTCAGACAATGGTTGTGGACCACATTTGATTGGGAGGTGACAGATGCAATTACAAAAAACTGTTTGAATATTTTTTCGTGAAAAAGAAATTCAAGACTGAAAGGTATATTTTGTACTTGGACCCAAACCGTTATTATTATTTATCGTCAGGCTTCAGAAATATATAGTGCTTAAAAATGGACTACAATTGATGGTATTTTGATAGATGGACTACAATAGGTGGATCTAGGTAAATATATATATATATATATATATATATATATAACCGCAGAGGGGGGAAATCCCTGGAAAAAAAATTAAATATTTAAATTGAAATATTAATTAAATTTAATTAATTTGATTTAACATTAACATTTAATTTGCCCATCACTGGCCTAGCATATTGTATACTAGTTACCAACTTAAAATTCAAACATTTCACTACTACTATTTGTATCTGTAGAAATAATATTTTTGAATATATTACAAAATGAACTGAATGTGATGAATGCAGATGAAATATGTAAATATGACTAGACCTGTAATTAATGTAAGCATATTTTTGCAATATCTGATACTAATTATAATGAATTCATGTAATTAGCTTTTTTTATTCTGTCTTAAAATCCTTTAACTGCTGTCTCCTGGTGATAAATTTTTAAACTGCTACCTTCATTTTCATTTTTATAATTTTATATAAGAGTAGTGTTAACACAGTACAACACAGTGCATACCTATCGTACAAAAAATATTTTTGTCTTTAAACAAAACAAAAATAACCCTAGTTTGCAAAACTACCTCTAAAATACCAATTCTTTTTATCAACAATGGCATGCCCAAGAGTGATTTTAAGAGATTTTTGAAGCCTTTGCTTTGGTTTCTTTGCCTCAGCTCTTAACCTCAAAGAGATATTATAAGGGAGAACTCAAAATTTCACATTCTCTAGCTCCATTACTGAATGAAAACAAAATAGGTTACACATTGAATTATTTAACCTTTTAGTTCCTAGAAGTGGCCTACACTAGATAGGTGTCCTGTCTGGAATACTGGTCACATAGTACACAAATATAATTGTCCTTAATTTTATCTACAGGCAAATAAATTACATAAAAAACAATATATAAATACAATTCTACATAATTACAATAAACAAGACCAATAACATGATTACAAATTTGGTATACATATCCTAAAACATTGTTGTTGAAGAAAAAAGAATGCAGTATGCACATGTTGTTTTACTATAAAGTGTTTTAATTAATTATAAAATTTCAAACGATATAATTAACTTAATCATTTTCAAAATTAACATGAGCTAACTGCGTATTTCCTATAGTTAATTTATTTTTCTACAGTAACTTTACAGCTAACTATTAATTCAATCAATGGTAACACAAACTGGAATGCAACAACTATATTAGCTACATTGTCAGGACAAGTACAACATTGACAGTATTTTGTGCCATGGGTGCAGTGGAAACTATCCAGGCCTTATAGAACAAATAACACTTACTAATAAATTTCAAAAAAAGAAATCTATTCTAATAATTCCATAATGATTACTAATTTAAGTACTATCAAAATAAGATCCTAGTAAGTGTAAAAAAAATTTGACATTTACTTATTTAACAAATTACATAAAATAAATATGGGCACATTAACAACTTTACCTGGCTAATGATTTACACTGAGAGAATAATGTGCCTTTGGCATCGTTTTATTGATTTCATCATCAATCCCACAATAAAAAGGAAAAAAGTAGTTATAATTTTTCTAAACGATTTTATTTTAACAAAAATTTGCTAAGCATTCTTTCACTTAACAATCAGATATTTAAGTGCCTGATATACTTAAACAAATATTGGGTTTGTATATAAATGGTTCTTTGCTAAACATTATGAAGCCCATATAACCAAAGCCAAGGTGTTTTGTTAAAAAATTTTTTATTGATTCAGTTTCACTAATATTTTTGACATGTTAATGTGGAATCATATTGATATGTGTTTGATAACAAGATATTGTTTTATCAGTATTAAGTTATCATTTTTTTCTCATATGAGTTACTTTTTAAGTTTTCTTGCTTTGTGCTTTTTCAGTATTGATTTTCTTTTTTTTACAAGAGGTCTTCCTTGCAGCCCGCATACTCTACACTCACTTTACTCGATTAGAGCTCACCAAAGTCATCTTTCAAGGCAGTAAGCTTTTTGTGTTTGTCTCCTTTCACAAAACCTTCCAGAACCTTAACCTCACTCACTAACTGCCTAATTATCTACTTTGTCAGCACATTCCAAGACATCCCATTTGGGCCACTGGTGAAAAATTGTTCACTCTCCACTTCTGTGGTTTCCTACACTAATCTACTCCAGAAGCCAGATCTTTCTAGAACACACAGAAAAGTGGTTTTTAACACTATCCTTCTCCACAGAGCAAAAGATGTGAAACCCATGTTGATGACCTCATAGTCATTTTCTGATTGGTTCTACAGATTATCTAAATTTCAACAGCTAATGTCAGTCAGGCTACCCATTTAGCAGATTATGTATCCTGTACAAGTCCACCAAGATCAATTTTGGGTCTTGTACACTCAATGTCTCTGAGATTCATTGTAGTCTTTTTGTAACTACTACAGAAAGAAAACAACTTTATCACAATGTCAAATTTGAAACTGTTGTTTATTGTTATTCAACAAACTTTTGTCCAGACAATGTGAAGCAAGTCATCTATAGTGAGCTGGAAATATATTCTCCTGATTAACACTGATTCCTGAAGTACAAAGAGAACTTCAGAAGGTGAGTCTCATTATTTCAGTGTTTCTTATTTTGGTTTATGGCTTTTGAACGATACCACTCTTTTATTATCGTCTCACTTTCTAACTTTTTCCTGGAGTTTTAAATATAAAAATCCCATGAGATTGTTGTAGGACTCCTTTTCCTTCCACAAACAAATAGCAAATAATGTAAATGAAACCTAGCCTCTTGATATTACACAAATGTTCTGTTGTGCTACTTCTATTTTTATTAAACTGAAATAAATCATACACAAATATTACATACTCATACTTAAAAAAAACAATGTAAATTAAAAAAACCTTTATTAAATAAAACATGAAGTTCAACTTTTAACTAAAGTACGAATAAAATAACCAAATACCAATAGTTAAAAAAATGTGCATATATTTTTGTAAAAGTATATGATTTGTAGTATAATTGTATATATTATAATGAGGATGAATGTAATAAATAATGTAACAATAATAACCTAATTTCACCTCTCAAAAGAAAGGAAAAAAATAAATAAATAGTCAACATTTAAATTTAAGAAGTATAGATTATGAAACATAGAATTAGTTAAAACATAAGATAGGTACTTAATTCTTTAAGAATATGTACTTATTTCTATATAATTCAATGTCCTTAGCAATTAATAAACTTAAAATAATATATAAATATTTATAAAGACTATATTTTAATCAAGTAAAACTGATATTAGTATTGCAGGTAAAGCTTTCTGGTGCAGTACCCTATACAACAACCTTGAGTAATTTTATAGAAACTTAATATGAGTAATAATATCAATATTATAATTATTATTAAAACATTACTAAAATAATAATAAATAGATTCAGCAAAGTAATGACTTTTTTATGTACAACACGATTATAAATATATTATTAAGTACGGGTACTATGATATTTAACTGCCTGTGCTTGCCACTGCACCGTGTGGCCTACATATCTACGTCACATCAATTAACACAAAATATTTCAATGATAAAGGTGACAGGTGTCATCTGCTAGTGGCTGTTGTATTCCCTTCATCCTGAAACACATGTTGCAAATACAATGCACTAACTTTCTTACAAGCCTGCCACCATAACTCTGGAGCCTAAGAAAGTGTAAACGTAGAATTTTGGATGCTGTCAGTAAAGAACTAATCAATGAAAACTTAATTTTGATTATGTTTCTCTAATGTAATTTTACTGCACAGGACCTGCTATAGGATAAACATGTTTTTAAAATATTTAGAGTTATAAGGGAGCGGTGAAGCAAGTGAAGTTCTTTTTGTGCTATGATGGGAAATTTCAGTTATTAGCATTTTTAGAACCTTAAACACTAAGTTCTAAAAAAAAATACTTTCACTCTATTTTCTGATATAAAAACTATTACTGTATGTTCTGTAACAGTTTTTCACTAAATGTTAATATGTAATACAAGTGCTAAGAGACTGTATAATAGTATTAATATTGCACAATATGCTAGTGTATCTGAAATGAATGATTTTGAGGTGGATAAATGTATTCAACACAACACGATCTATCTTTATATAAGAAAAATAGTTTTAGTATTAATGAAGTTGTTTCAAATACTGAGCTTTGACAAATATATACTAACAGACCAACTAGAAACAAAATAGACAACAAAACATTATTATTATTGTTACATTTGAGAACATTTCAATGTAAATTGTTACGATAGTTGCAGAAAACATTTTCTCTTTCTTGTACAAGTTAATGCAGTGGCTTTTTGACAAAACTTAGAATATTTTCTCAATTAAAAAAATTATAATAATTAATTAGTTTATTCTGTAAACTCTCCCAAAGTAATTATCTACTTATTTCTACCAACACATAATTTTATTCTTCCCACCTCCATGTAAATTATCATTATCTCATTTTAAATAATCAATGATTTATTACCATTTGTCTCACTGCTTAACAGTATATATTTTATGTTTATTAACCACTGCTGTTTGACCTTGTAGCTGTTCATATACAACATGCTTCATTGTCATCTGCAACTGCTACTGTTTTACTTACCTCCATGTTCAAATTTTGTATTCACACAAACAAACATCACATCGAACATTCACTTTTGAAATAACAAAAATCCCATTTTCTACACAACTAATATCAAAAACTTTGATTTTTTTACCATTGGTAATTAAAGTTCTACAGTATTCAATCCACCATTTAATTTTTAAACAATTAAATGTTTATGTTTTGTATTTTAACCATTATAAATTAAAAATTAATTTTATTAAAAATAGTTTCACACACTTTATCAGCTAAATTCCCTTAATTGCCTAGAAAATAACAAACAGTATAGTTAGAACAACTGATATAAATTAATTATAATCAGGGGGTCCATGCGAAAATTTGCACTATGAAAGTTTTAAATAAACGCAGCCATTCGTATAAGTATTTCATTTTCTTTAATGGATACAAACATGTTAGTTGATTTATTTGTCTTGAACAGGCTTGTGAGTAAAGACAGCAGTTGTAAATTGTATTTGGTAAATACAATCCCGCTCTTTTGTATTTGCAAAAACTAATTTAAAGTGTTTGTCCTTGCGACTTGTTTATAGTGATAGCGAAAGCAATTTTAATAGGTCTTATAGTCAATTGAAAAGACAAGCTTGATAACCTCTCTAACTGTATTTTGACAATTTTATTGTACTTCATATTTTATTATGTTTATATTAACAATAGATAAATAAATGCATGATGGAAAGAGAAATCACAAATATATTTGTGTAAAAACAGTGTCTAAAATGTGTTTGGTATTCGAAATGCTTGTCCCAGCTTGTACAACGGGCAGGGATAGGAGACTGTCAGTAGGGACGCATAACCTATACGTTTAATGACTTTTAAGTAAATACTGAAGTTGTTCTAAGCACATTATGCAAAAAAGTGGCATTTGTAATGGGATTGTCTAATCATGATTCGTAACATATACAAAATATTGTCTAATTTATGATGTCGCAAAAGTGCATCCAAGATGTGATTTTACCTACATCAGTAAAAAGTGTCTTTTATGTTAAAATTTTCGATAAACAGTAATTTTTAGCACAAAATCGTTTTGCAATGTCAGAAGTAGATCGTTCTAAAGACACCTCATTTATGCCTGTACAAATAGTATGTGCTGAGAAAAAGGAATGTTGACTTGAGAAATAATATTTATGATTGTTTTAAAATTAAAATGCATGCTTTCATTAATACACCCTACACTTCTTATTTCTGATACATGAAATTTGACTCTGTTTCACATTCTCTAAGTGATGAAAGTGATACTTTCATATCATCAGGTACAACCATATTAAAATAATAAAGGCAAAATAAATTGCCTATCACTAGTGAATAGAGGCTTCATTATAACGGCTTTTATATTTAGCTTTATGGCCATCAAATCAGACACAACATAAACCAAACGAGTTTATGTTAATTTTGTATATATAAATTGTGCTGCATAGTAGTTAGTACCACAGCCAGGCCTGGTTAAATATTAGGGAAATAACTTAATAAAAGACAATCCAATTAAAATTAAAAAGGAAAACTGTATTTATTCAAATTTTGTAGGCTAGCAGAGATATAACCTCTGGATCTGTAGATTATCCAGCTTGGTTTTAAATATAAAATACAGAAATTAATACAGTTTTTGAAAAGTGAATTAGAAACACAGTAAAGTTTCAATAGTCTGAGATTCCAAAAAAAAGTTATTCACAAAAATGCAACAATATATTTATATTAATAAAAGAGTGTGTGTGTGTTTGTGTGTGTGTGTGTGTGTGTGTGTGTGTGTGTGTGTGCGTGTGCGCGCGCGCACGTGCACGCGCGTGCATTCCATTAATGTCCTTCTTGCTTGGTTGTTGTAACTTATATTACATATAAGATAACCATTTTTATAGATTATAGTTTTCCATCTCAGAAGGGTAAAAATATTGTTCAGTAAATCTGTAATCTTACCACCGTCATAATCATGTACTTCTTGATTTCTGTCTAATTCAAGATCACATGGCACTTTCTGAATTTCATAAACAGCTCTACCATATAGAAAATATTTCTCTGAACTGTCATCCTAATTTTTTTGACTATCATTCTACTTTGGTTTACACATACTTAAACGTTTTTCATTCCCCAACTTTGAAGAATCCAACAGAAACCTACTATTTTGTGTTCACACTGTTTGCCATTGCATTTCTTCAGTATAACAATAAACTGCTTATATAATTTAGCTGTACAAGTTTTTTTTTTTTTTTTGGTGTTTAACGTCCAACTATTGTGCATACTATGGAGACGGTGAGATGATTTATAGCATATGAAAATACCAAGCCCTTGCCAGGAATCGAACCCGGATCCTCGGGGTGAAAGCCTAGTACGCTATCCACTAGACCACCGAGGCGGCTTTAGCTGTACAAGTGAATTGCAGTCAGTAAACATATTATATTTCTTCCCAGTGCATCACAGCATATCTGCTGAGATGCAAGTATTGACATTAATGCAGTTTCAAGGCTATATGTGGGCAAAGGAATAAAATACAGCATACAATTTAGAGTCAGGAACTATAATGACAACTGTCGGGCTTCAGTCAATTTTCTGTATAAACTAACAGTTGCTATATTTTGAATATATTACACCCATTCTTACTGAAGTAGTTCAGAGTTTTGTCAAATAACCAGTAAAGTCATTCTCATTGTTAGATATAAACTAGGACTAAAGGGAATTGTACTGAGTGAAGATATTTCACTTGAATTAGACATATATTTAGCACAATAAAAAAATCAATTATACTGTCAACATGTAGTCAATTGAAATTATCTCATTTCTAAAATTTTACCCACAGCTATTTAACACATTCTACTTTATTTATTATAAATATCAAAGATTTCTCCCCGATTACATCTAGCAAACATCAACTTACAGACAACAAAATGAGCCTATTATCTTCCTGTATAATACCACCGCGACGCTTCTGATACAAGAACAATGCTGCCATCTGTTGTTGAAGATGCCTCAACTCTGGACTGGGGACAAAATTGGAAGCTTCTGCAACTTCCAGAGGTGGTGGAGCTGATGAAAGTTTCTTCAAATCATAAACAAGAGGTGCTCGGCAAACTGGACACACCGCCTGCATATAACATTTAAGTGTAAAACAATTTATTTACTGACATACAATAATCAACAAAAAATTTATCTGTTAACACTTTTAAAAATCATTTTAAAGCGCTTAAAAATACAGTTTTTATATTGATTTTATTCTCTTGCCTGAAAAGATTCCGTTTTCTGCCAAGCAGGAAGTTTATCCTGTTCTTCCTTGAAGATTCTCTCAGAAGCAGTGAGATGCCCGGCCAAACAATGTGAGTGGAAGTAATGGTAACAATGGGTTTTTGTGAAGTGATCACCTTGTCTGAATCCATATAAGCATACACAACATTGGCAGCATGGAACATTGCTTTCTGTCAACAATTCTTTTACAGCCTATAACATAAACAAAAACATAAAACATGGCTTCAGTTGTTGACTTATCACTCCACTCAACAGATAATGTATAGTTAAAGTGACACAATATAATGATGGAATTATGAATGTATAGTATACTGTTTAAAGAGAATTCAAAGGGAAATAAATTGCTATCATGGTGTATTATTTTATTTTCATTACTATTTTGCAGTAATGTTTTCTGCTACCATTCAATCTAAAAGTTTAGTTTTTATTTCCACAACAACCTTCTGCTCTACAAGCCAGAAGGATCTTTCAACTTATTTAGGCTTAACAGAGAGGACGGTTATTTCCCTGTCAATATCTGAATCAAAGTACAGTGACTATGAGTGAGTGAGTAAGTGGCTAGAACCTCTCTACCCACTCAGCCGGGGAAGTAGCTTTTCCAATTGTATTCGTAGAGAATGTCACTAGGCAGCAGTAGGGTGGATGTACCTGGCCAGCTTCACATTCAAACACACACATTTTTCAACTCATTCTTTTTTGTGCATATTTTTGCAGAACAGACTTCATTTTCCTTATCAGTGACACAGTTTCTCTCTTGTGTACTGTACTGACTAACTGTCTCAAATGAAAACTTATGCAATACAATGTTAAGCAGGCATGACTTAAGGTGAAATGTCCATATGAAAATCACAATTATTACTGTTAATTAGGGCACGACTAAACTATCAACATTACTGCCATTATGCTGAAATACATAGTTGTTCAAGACTGAGATGTAGTGTTTGTTTCAGTTTAAGGGTCAAAGACAACTGTGTAATATTATCCCTTATTATTATTGATACAGGATTTCAAAATACACACTGTATTCATCTTCATGTTTTTATGCACAAATACAGCATCACTAAATATTTAATATCTATACACATAAATGCATTAATAAAAATAACGTATCAATGCAATATTTTGCAAGTATATCAAAAAAGGATTACAATGCAAAATTTTTCGTTATTTATTAGCCTATTTGTAATGTCATTCAGATATAATACATTTTTTTATCACTTTAGTAATGCTATCACCAAGGTCCACTGTATTTTCCATTTTATGAATTCAGCTATATCAGAATTAAAACACAAGTTTTATTTACAAGGGGATTTTTGAAAACAATTCAAAGATTATTAAAATATGACACAACATTAAAAACTTACATCAATCAATTCAAAAATAACTGGTTGCCCAATATAATCATCACACTTGACTCTAATCTTTTCTTCTATAGACAATACTGTTGAATCGTCCAAACCTCTAGGATTGCGCAATCGTACAATAGGACTGGTGTCGGGATACTCGGGTGTCAGTTCAATGTCGAGGGTGACACAGACATACTGCTGTTGCGTATCAAGAGCTGTCAAAGGGAAAACGTCTGTTTCCAAGCCGATAGCTTTACCTCTACAATAACAAAAATATGTTACGAGTAAGCGAACACATAAGAAACAATGATGTTCTACATTAATCACTTAATAAAAATAAAATTGTTTCATTATTATTTATTAAGAAACTGTAATACAAAAAAATACATAGACCTAGCTAGTTCTTTC
This sequence comes from Callitettix versicolor, assembly GCA_022606455.1. Taxonomy (NCBI): domain Eukaryota; kingdom Metazoa; phylum Arthropoda; class Insecta; order Hemiptera; family Cercopidae; genus Callitettix; species Callitettix versicolor. The sequence continues at coordinate 87,063,266 of CM040186.1, forward strand.
CTGCTCCCCAGTCATACAGTACAATGAAATACAGTCAACCCAAGTCAATTCAAATGTAAAAAACATACTGTACAAAATTAGTAGCCAGTTAGGAGTCAGTACGTAAACATCACATATTTATAATAGAATAAAGAAAGATAAACGAAAAAATACAAAGATTTCCTTATTATAAAAATTAATTGGGTGTGACATTAACTGTGATTGTGCAATCTGATTTATGAAATTACAAAATTAAGTTAATTTATAATTACGAAGCACTGCCATAATCTATGTGAGTAGTACAGAAATTATAGGGGCAGGGGGGTTGGAAGTTGTCAGATTGGTGAAGCACTTTTCCTATTTAGAATTTAAAAAATTAGTTTGTTGTGCTAGTACTGGCTTGTATTTACTAACACAAGTAAGCTGGTGTACATGTGTTGACAACCTGTATTGTTGTGAGCATCCTCGATGGTAAGCCGAACAATGATTTTTTACTGTATTTATACTAGAAATTATGGTAGGAACTATAAATCTGACAGAAATCTACTGTAAAACTAGCGAAAGAGTGCACCAGCAAGAAATGTCTAGGCAGAAATGTTAGTTTAGTATACTTCAGACAGAAAATGCATGTACAATGCGAACTGATCAGAAGCAAGTATTTATTACATGAGTGTTGTTGACTTGGTTCACAGGCATAAGCTGTTAAAAGCTGAGACAAAAAAGCTGGTGATGTATTGTAGATGCACGGCTAGTGTTTATAATCAGAATTAGTCAAGTAACTAAGTTCCTCAGTTGTTTGGGTCATGGCAATACCATAATCTTTCACATTAAGGAACCATTACCAAAAAAATCTGTGCAGATCCGAGGTTTCTTGCGTGCAATCGTGCAATGAAGTATGGTAAATAAGAAAGCTGTTTACTATAGTATGGTAAATAGGAAGCTGTTTAGGAAAGCTGTAAATAGCACACAGCTGTTCCATCCAAGGTCTTGTGTTTGTGATCTATTAATACCTGTTATTAATACCATCCATCTATTAATACCACTATCCTTAGTAACCCTCCACATTTTTGAACAAATAGCAAATTTTTAATCTTATTAATAAAAATATTTACATTTTAAGCTACTCTTACATCAATAGGTAAGTGAACAAATACTTTTGGGTCAATGAATACAAATGATTTTTGAAATAAACTTCTTTCTCGTCTTGGTAAAGTTATATTTCTCTTTACAAATATAATGCAGATAAATAAGTAAGTGATGCCATGAAATAACGTAAGTGAAAGGGAAGTTTATATACTCAGAAGTCAGAGTATATTTCTGAAAGAACTGTTATTCACATTTTTACTTTTGATGTGATAATTTCATGTCAGCCAACAGTCAAAGTAAAGTACCAGATACTGAATTGGGGGAAAATATGACCACCCCTACTTTATTAAAAAAAAAAAAAAACAATTTTAAGACTGAAAACAAATATAAGACATATATATGAATGACAATAATAATAATTATTATTGGTGATTAAAGAAATTAAAGAAATCAAATAACCTTACCAAATATATACTTAAGTACATAAGTTGTATGTAATATAAAAAACAGTAAAGATAAAATTTTCAAATCCAAAAACTGTGGAAAGAAGACATTTATATGAAGACATTTATATATAATGTTAAAGAAATATTTTTTAGTGATTATTAAAAGCGTCAAAGATGCTCCCCTCCAACATTCTATAACATACTATCTAAACAAAAATCTAGTGTTTTTTAACTACAAATTTAGTCAGAATTTTTTTTACCACTTAGAAGTGGTACTACTAAACATTTACAGTTAAAAAAAGTTGTTAAATCTTTTTTTGCCAAGAATTAGTCACATGCTCATGCAGTTTACTGAACAATATGAACACAATGTCATATGTGGGGACAAAGAGATTCGCCTGTCAAAATAGCTACATAATTTCAGTTGGGGATACATTTGATAAATTGGTACGTACAATATTGAAATGTGCTTGGATTAAGCAGTCTCTTAGTTTAATTATTGTGCAGCGGATATGTTTTCACTATATAAATGGCCTCTATAAATCATATGGTTTTGGTTTCAGAATGAATTAAATAGTTCTAATCCAAATAAATATGTGATTTAAGGTTAATAATTTGATGACTCTTACATTTGCACTAATACTTTTGCCAATAATATGCTATGCATACAGAAAAAAACAACAGAAAACACCACTGTCACTAAAGAGAGTAATAAAGGATAGCATGGAAGGCATGTCACCGCTGAATGCAAAGATTGATAATATTCAGATACCTGGTACTTGGCAGAATTTGTTTAAACAAAAACTAATATGCAAAGAATGAATGACATGATGTAGTTAAACTGTCTTATGCTCCTGAATGAACACCATATCTGTCCACTTCAGTCCTCAGACAGCATATTATACCCACTTAAGTCTCTTGACAGCACATAATGTCAGAGAGTTTGGTTACCTCGACAAAGTGTAGTTCATGATTTCTTTTAAAATGAAAAATTTCTTTTTGGATTGTTGGAGTTTTCAAATACTCAGGGATCTTACAGTTATGAAAATACCAGCATCTACAAAAACCTGGCAAGTGTTGATGTTAGATATGCTTGCAATGGCCTAAATTTCAGTGCCTTAAGCCCAGATATATTTAAGAATGGAAGCAATAAACCAACAGTTTGTTGTTAAGCGAAAGGGAAGATTATTTACCCAGAAGTCAGAGTATGTTTCTGAGACAACTCTTATTCACAATTTTATTTTTGATGTGATAATTTCATGTCAGTCAACGGTCAACGTAAAATACCAGATACTGAATTGGGGAAAAATATGACCACCCAACCTAACTGGAGCACAGATGACCCTCTGAAGAATGAAGATAACATTGAGTGGCACTGTCTATACATACCACTTTTCCAACCAAGCACTACTCGCTGAAGAATAACATATCCCTAATCCCAGAGACACTATACCTTTTTATCACCTATGCTACTTAGACAATATTACACAATCTGTTGCCAGGAAACGTTTACAGCGTTATCTTAATTTGCATCCAACAAAATCAACAGTGATTATTTCAGAGTGACAACATGTGATGATTTGTTGAAGAAAATAAGCACATTGCAATAGTGAGCAAGAATGGCAGTTTCAGTTTGGTACAGATTACATAATGATAGATAAATGACGTAGTACTTAAAAATCATAGCAGTAATAAAAATAATACAAAATTAAATACATTTTTCCTGTCTATGTGTTAATTACTTACATTTTATGATGTGTTTCAAGATTACAATCCAATTTTCAGATACGAGGTAATTATTACATTAAAATTTATATGAAACACTACACAACATATATATATATATATATATATATATATATATATATATATATATATATATTATTTATTTATTTTAAGGCGAAAAGCACACTGACGCTATTATCGCCTCCCTAAATGTAAGTGTGAGTGTAAAGTGTTAAAGCTGTAGTGCAGTGTTGTAGGTGTAAGTGTGTGTTAGACTCGGGTACCGCGAGGGATGTCTGAATCCTCTCAATAGGTGCAGCTAGTCTGCACCCCCCACGGGGCACAACACATACAAATCATCACATAAGAAGTACATTAAATAATGCCAAATGCATACTAAGGGATTCCTGAATCCCCTAGTTCTATAGAGCACTATGCAATGTTCTGTTACGAGGCTTGTCATCAACCAAGATACATGTCACTATGTCAAGTATTATGTTTGATCTGAAATTCAATTAGTCATTCAATAAGCGATGTGAATTCTTTAAGTAAGTAATTCCTTATAAATTTCGAATTCCTGAATGGCATGTATGAATCTACCCTTGATGCATATGCGTAGTTCCTCCAGATTAATCTTAAAATGTGTGCAACCATAATCGTTCTCGATAAGATGGCGTGCATAATTTGAGGTTATGTTCATTACCCTGCTTCTAAGCAGGTGCTCTTTGAAAATCATTCAAATAGATCTTTGGGGAAAAAGTAGATTCAAAATATATTATCAGTGACTTGAATACTTTATTAAACATGAATGAAAAATAAATTAATGTATTTAGAGTAAGCATTATATTTTATTATCTTTCAAATAGTATGTACTATCCACAAATGCAATAGTTTCAAAATTTCCCAGAAGCATTTCAAATGTTATGAAAAGAAGGAAACTCATTTCTTAAATGAATAATAACCGTTGATGAGACATTGGTCTATCACTTTAAACCAGAGAAAGAGAACAACAAAGTTTGGTGTGGAAAACAAACAAACAAAAATTCAAAACTCAGCAGTCTGCAGGAAAGATTATGATAACAATATTATGGGATATGGAAGGTCCAATTTTGGTTGACTTCAAAACCTAAAGTTCAAGCAATAAAAATAGTGACCGCTACTGTGACCTACTACATTTATTGAAGTCTAATCAAATCCAAAAGATGCGGTACCTTTCAAAAGGCACGATTTTGCTTCAGGATAACGCTCGACCTCATATAGCTAAAAGCACAATCCTATGCCTTTAAAATCTCGGTCTTCAGCTGCTGGACCACTCTTCATATAGTCCAGAGTTGGCTACAAGCGATTCATCTTTCAGCCTATTAAAAGAACAGTTGCGAGGGAATCATTATGGATCTGATGAAGAGGCTATACAAGCGGTGCAAAATTTTCTGAACACCAGGCAGAAAACCTTCTTCCAGGAAGGAATTCAAATGCTGGTTAAAAAATGGACTAAGTGCATAGAAGTAGGAGGGGATTATGTTGAAAAGTAATGCCAGTATCATTTATGTAAGTATAATAAATATATAGATTTTTTTAATTTCTCTTTACTTATTGACTTACCCTCATAATATTCCTAAGAATTTTCGTGACAAAAATTGCTCACACACACACACACACACACACACACACACCCATATATATACATGTGTGTGTGTGTTACGGTACAAGTAATAAACAGGTGATTCTGTATAATAACCGGTAATTATGCATAATCACCACTAAATTTGGTTAATATGATAAATTTTTGAAAATATATCAAATTAACTGGTTTGTTTGCATAATTCCCAATCATAATGGTAAATTTGATAAATATCATGCTGATTGGGCCAGTAGAATAGAGTGCAGTTTTTTTGTTGAGTAGGTACTACTCAGAAAGATATTTTTTCGTTGGACACATGGCATAAGAGACCACAAATTACAATATTTTATATTTTACAATTAAAAAATTAATAAATGGTTATTTTAAGTCACATACATTTATTTAGCCTGAACGAAATTTGAATAAAGGGACTGACAGGTGTTGTGAAAAAATACAATTTACATGAACTTGTACAAAACAGTTGCACATAAAAAAACAAACTGAAGTTACAAATAAAAAATAAACTAAGCCCATATTCTAGAAGAAAAAAAACATTTTTTCAAACATGGTTAAATGCTATTACTAAAAAAATATTTTAAGTTTTCTTATTTAAGTATATTAGACTGTTACGACATTTAGAATTACAAAATTTGCCAGATATTTTTACATTACATTTGCACTTATCAGACTCGCATTGTCCCTTACAAACACATCACTGATATCCCTGACCTCCAGAAAGAGGTCTAACGCATTCTCAAAGTGATATTGCTAGATATGGAACATCATCAAGCAAAATAAATTTTTCTTCACAAATTGTGAATTGATTTCTGGTATACAACAGTGTAAGTCTTCCTTGTTTCATTCATAACTGATAAAACTCTTCATTTTCAACTTCTAATATCACCGCTAATAAATTTCGAGGATCACTTCTTGCTCTGTCAACGTCTGGTATATGGTGGCTTCACCATTAACGTGGTCAACGTCAAAAGTTGGTGGTTTCATTGTGTCACCATCTTTACCAGCAGGAAATTTAAGATTTGAAACCTTTAACATTTTCTTTGCTTGTAATTATAAACCTTCTTTAGCACTCATTCTATGTATTCTAACTTGCTCTTGCCTGCATAAAATATCTGTCTGAATTAGAGCGACCTCTGCTTCATTCTCTTTCTGAGTCTTAAAATTAACTTCAGATGGAGTGTCATTTTCCAATAGATCGTTATTGTATATATTACAAACATTTTCTGTTTCGCTATTGGTGTTTTCAGAAGCAATATTAACTGTCTCAATTAATGCCTGAAGCTCTTCCTCAGTTTTAAGTGTTCGATAGAGTCATTCGGGAAAGAAGACGTTTTCAAGCCAAATTTCGTAGGCGTCCCAAACAATGAGAACATTTGATGCCTTCATGAAATGCTCTATTTTCCATAAGTTGCACAAAATGTAACCCTTTGGACCACTTACTGGTGTGATTGCTTTCCAACCAAGAACTTAGTACATTTTCAATATCCAGGTTTGCATGTTCAACCAAACCTCAACACTGGCTGTGCCTAGGTACAGCCTTATGTACATGTATTCTAGGTTTTCCGTACACAATTTTCAGATCCAGCGACATTGCACAAGCTTCTTCTACGATTTTGTCATTAAACTCACGACCGTTGTCACTTTGTAGTACACTGGGGGATCCAAATATAGTAAAAATATCAATTAGGTGATTGCAACCTCTTCTGCACATTTGCTTTTTAAGGCATGTAACTGTACAAACTTCATCAAGTGGTCTTAATAAATAAATATAATCTTAAAGTCATTACCTGGTTGTGACTATTAGGACCACCTGGCATCTTAAGTTCATCTCTTGAAAGACCATTGGCCTAACAACAATGAACAACTAACACTATATCTAACTAACTATATTTTTGTGACAACATTCACTCTGGTTTTTCCCCACTACTTTTGTTTTTACTATTGTTCACATTATTTAACAAATTATCATATCTTTCTTTCGTTAGAAACCCACTGTTTGTTTTATTAGTATCTATAATATTAACTACTTTGGAATAAAAACGTTCAAGCATACCAGCCATTACTCAATATTTTATTAAAAAAGAGAGGTTAGCGAAAAGACGTCTAGACGCAACGAAATGAGTACTACTGAAATCACGTGGTTATCACGTGTTGATAGAAGCCAAGCAGTTGTGCAAACTGAACAAATTTTCATAAAGTTAGAGATTTTTATCACATTTACTATTATGAGTTGGGAATCATGCAAACAAATTGGTTAATTTGTTAAATTTTCAAAAATTATTATATTTACCAAATTTTTTGGTGATTATGCATAATTACTGGTTAATATATATAATCAGCGGGTTAATCACATTTCCAGTAATATATATATATATATATATATATATATATATATATATATATATATATATATATGACTAAATTTAATTTACAATGTTTTAAGACTACAAGTATCATATATATATATATATATATATATATATATATATATATATATATATATATATATATATATATATATATATACAAATATGTTTAGGGAAAAGTAAAAATAATACAAAAAAGTAATACACTATATAAATTATTGAAGACAATCTAAAAATACTGTTTATATTAATAAACAGAACAAGCATTACATAGATATACAGATAACTACTTAAGTAAGCCAAATCGGATAATAAAATGTTAACTTGTAAATGAAATTGTCCATTTTAAAAATGTAATATAAATTTACCTGTCATCCATTTTTATTATTATCTCATCCATTAAAATAGCTTTTAACGCTTCAAGTTCATCTTCAACTCTGAAATAAAAAGAATATGTACATTTTACCTTAAATTGTATACATCCGTTCTTAAAACATACTGAACTAAAAATTTTGAGAATAAAGGTAATCAAAAAAATGTTCAACAAGTGCTACACAGACAAAGCTAGGACAAAGGTGGAAGAATGCATGTGCAACAGAATATTAATATTCTTAATATAAACAAAGATTATTACTTGGTATAACTCTAGACAATCATGATCAACAACATATTTTTAGAAGTATTCATATTCTAAATTATTCATTCTAAAGCATTCATATTCAAGCAGAGAACAATGCTAAAACAAATGTTGGTGCTTTAAACAATGGTGAAGAAACAATTTTTAGAGTTAGTATTTCCATAAAGATTTAGGAATGGATGATGAATCACAGAATAACTGTCATGAGGGAATGGCAATAAGCCTACACCCCAAAATGAAAAGTTTATAAAACATTTTCATTCTTTTGTTTCTATAGCCTAACAAAAGAGTAGCACAAAATAAGTGTTAAATTAAACTGTAAAGTGTAAAATGCACAAAATGTTAACATTTTATTCGGAAAAACAAGTACTCTCAGGAAAAACAAAAATTGTTTTACATTATTTGTCACACTGATCTAGAGTTTTAGCTATTACTTTTTAATTATTTTAGCTTACTTTATAGAGATTTGCTGGTAAATTATTAGACATATTTTGTTGGACTGATATTATAATAATGTAATATGTATTCTCTATATTTTTTTCTGCAATGTAATTAATTTTAACTTCTGTTTAAAATCAATAACATAAAACCTTAAAACATTATCATTATTACTTTTACAGTTCCAAAAAACATCATAGTGTAAAAAAACAAAAAATAATACAAAAAAGGAATTTCTAATTAAAAAAACATAGTTCTCTTTCAGTCTGTGGGACCAAATGAGGTCTCCTGTTAATGAATGGAAAATCATTATAAAGTTAGTATTGATAATTATTGACTTTATATCTATTCAATAATTGTTTTCTTTATGTGTTTTATAAAAATTTGAACAACATATACTACTTCTGCACACTAGCAAAAAAAAAAAGATTACAGCTGGAATAAGTATTAGGATTCTCTTTATTTACCTGTCGTAGTCATACATATTTGGACGTATACTTTAAAAATTACTTAATATTTTTTTGTAATTTAGTACGATTTAGTGAAATACTGTGCACAACTCTTACGAAATTATTAATCCACCCACGCTTTTTAAAACTTCAATTTAATTTAATTTTTAGGTTGTCTAATTTCAGTACAACAGCTGATTTGAGCAGACTCCACACTCTACTTTCAATATTGATTTTGAAGTGAAGTTACCATACAATAGCGTCTAGATTGTGTGCTACATCAATATTCAATCGTAAAATCCGGATCTCTCTTTACGCAAGCGCCACACATGCAGCATGTGTACAAAATACAATACATGTGGTGGCGCTTTTATATATATTGTAACAAAATATTAAAACAGCTTTAACATGTTACAATATAGCACACTATCATGGCAAAATAATGAAATATATTATTGTTCATTTTTGTTCCTATATCTGGTACCATAGAATGTACCATAGAATATAAATGACCATAGAATGTAATAGAAAATTATATAGTATTATTTTCTTCTTTTTATATAAAACGATCATCTCCGTGCATGATAATATAATTTATTAACATTGCTTTTATTAACTAGCCAAAGAACCTTTCACTTAATTATTTTTATTACAAAATGGCATCTGTTTCTTACAATAGTAAATTTTACCATAAGCTGTTAATATTATAGCGATCATATGATACAGTGACATACGAGAGAGAAAATTTTTTTTCTTTATTCTCTATACCTAAATTTGGCAAATTTGCTTTATTGGATATGGCTAATTTGCTAAAAGTCTTTGCTTGTTAGCATGAAGAGGACTAGGTAATGCTATTTGGCTTTTTAGTAGCGTAACTATATTCCAGCCACTTATTCCCCTCCAACTGGTCAGTGACACAGACGTCTGTCAAACTGAGTTTACAAACTGTTATTACTCAACAATAGTGAAGGAAAAGGAGGGAGCTGTGGTGACAGAGTGGAGACACGATCTCTCACTTACACATTTTTCTCTCTGTCCCACTGGTGTTCTTAGCAGGCTGCATTTTAAACGGCTGGCCTATAGCTTTCTGACATCTTTAGATCATGGAGAATAAATTCAATGTGGCCAACATGGTGGGTTGTGGACTAAATGCCGAAAAACCTAACCTCAATCTGCTAAGGTGAAAGAAATATGGTCCACAGCCACAGACTCTTAACCCTTTGCCCTTGGATGGCCAGTGCTGCTGGTCATACCTCATTTTCAGTCAGCTTGGAATATTTAATACGTTGACAGTTTTAAGAGGTCAGGTGGTCAGTTTGATTTTGTTTGCTTCAGCGTTAATAGCTAGGAATTGTTTTTTTACTAAAATCTGAAATGTTCATATTGAGTATTTATTTTTTTAAAAACAAAATTAAGATATTTAAGGAAGCATTTTTTCACTGTATAAAAAAAGACAAAAAAAAATGTTTATTTGTTACTAGTGTTTTGACTTTAACTGTAAATATATCATTATAGTATTATTACAATATATTTACAGCTAAACTAAAATATTAATAAATGCTGTAAAATAAATTGTTAATGAAAAAAACATTATAATAGAGTTCATTAAGCTTCCTTTTTTTTCTACAGTTCTTTTTTTACTTTCATGTATATTTATACTATTTATAAGAATAATTATTATTGAATATGAAATTATAATTTTCTTATAATATTGTACACTATACCTTATGCCATACTTCATTACTTATTAGTTCTTTTAAAGTTTATCATTGATCATAGAGTAATTACTGAAGTTTCACTTTTCTAGACCGAATCTTGTAGTATAATGATAAGGTAAAACTGCCTTATCAATCAAAGTGGCGGTGGTAAAAAGTGTATCAAACTGACTTTTATATTTTTAGGATGGAAACTAATTTGTTGATGTTTAATAATTATCATACTGATTAGTGTCTTTTTATTAATAATGTTTCTTTGCAAATTTCAGTTAATTATAAACTTAGAACATATTTATTTATAGTGATAAAGGCGATGGCCTTAGTGACTGTGCAGAGATCTCCAAGTTTAGGAAACTCTCCTCAAAGTTCTGTAAGTGTTTGCATTATTTTTTAATTATATATTTTGTTATTTTTATTAAATATGTATATTTAATTACAAATTCATGTTCTTAAATTAATATTTAAAACACCTGTTGCTTTCTAATCACAGGCATATTTGTGAAAAACTGAAGATATTAGGTTAGGTATTTTCCTTTTGGAATAATAATAATGAATTAATTTCGAGGGAGTACTAACTAGTTAAATGTAAAATTTTTGTATGTACGTAATGTAGTTAATGGGATGTTTATAACGAAACTTTTAAACAGCTAAATAATTGGTATAAGTAATAAATATCACTTATTATCTAATTATACTACATTATTTATGTATTATTAGGCCTACTAAATTTCATAAACAATAATAGGTAATAGAACAGTATTGCCTATTATTTTTTATGAAATTATGTAAGTCTAATATTAATTCTTAGTCCATTTATAAATTTATGATTTTTTTGCAATTTAAGGCTCAGTAGCCTTTGCAGTGAAACTTAAGTTATTTAAAATAACTTAACCCAAGTTATTTAAATACAAAAACCCATGGTATTTAAAATCATGGGCATATAGCAGACTGATATGGCTAAAGCACAGGTCAGTCTGCTGTGTTTCAGCTGCACCGCAAGGTTTTAGTTTGAGCCACAGTTACTCCCATTGCTTTAACCTTATTGTTAATACTGATTACTCGTCTACATTAGTCTTACTGGTGTAAAGTATAAAAAGTCTCACTCCATATTAGTGGGTAGTCAGTTCAGAGCAATAGCTACATTATATCTGATGTTGGAATGCTAAATGCTAACTCATTAGATTCCAGTTTCCACAAAATGATACTTTGGATTCTTGTTGTAAACAGTAGATCTACCAACATTAAATAAAGCATTTTGGCAGGAAAAAAATCAAAAATAATTGGTGTTTTTTAATCACACATTTGTCAAGTATAATCTTCAAAATATAATTTTATTGATCTTTTACTATTAATTACTATAAAATGTGCTAGTTACATACAGTATTGTCATAAAAGCTTTTCTTGAATTTCTTTTGCCCCTGCCAGGGCTTGGCATTTTCACACGCTATAAATCATCCCATCGTCCGCATTAGCCCAAGTGTGCACAATAGTTGGATGTTAAACACCAAAAAAAAAAACCAAAATAACATGTTTTTATCTGAGTAAAAGATTAGCCTATTAAATTTTTGAATACAGATATATTCCGTACCTAGTGATTTTTTTTTGTTGAAAAATCAGGATACTTTGTTTAATATCCACTGCAGTAGAGTATGAGTTAAAAGTTGGTTACTATAATATATTTATACTATAAGTTGGTTAATAAAATAATTAAAAGTAGCTTACAATTGTATTTGTCACTGCCTAACTTACCCTCTACTTTAAACATAAATTGTGCTATTCTATATTCAAAAACTATATAAATTAATTTAAAAACACGTGGACTAATTTATTATAACCATAGAGCGGAGGCTACAGACCTATTGTGTGAAGGGTAGCCTATTAGTCTAGATTAGCATGACCAAGGATTATATATTGTAAATATAATGTTTCTTGAGAGTACCTATTCGTTTTTCTGAATAACATGAACAATTTTTGGTATTCTCAAAAACTGATAGCTTAGCAATTTTTCAAAAGTTGATAATATTTTCTGATTAGATAAGCATTATGGAAGTTCCTTGATTTGTGTAAAATAATTTATTTTAAAATAATAACATTTCATAATTTAAAAAAATAATATTTTGATAAGTTTTTTCCAAAAATAAACTTACTTTTAATCATTTAACTGCACAGATAACATATAAACTACACTTTAGCATTTCGTACATATTATTACAGTAAAAAAAACTTTATGATACCTTTTATAGTATTTAAAAATAATATTTTAATAAGAACATAATTTGTTTACAAAGAAACTTGGTTAATGCAAAAAATATCATTCTTTTATTAGCACACATTAATGTTTTTTATTTAAAATCTATATTTTATGCAAAAAAAACTATATAAAGTTTGTCTAAGCAAGGCTTTTTTTAAAAAAAGAACAAAACATAATTAGGCTATTACGTTTTAACTGTTTAGTGGTTCACTTAAGTTATAATTATTAATGCATAACAACAAAGGACAAGAAAGAGTCCAAGTGTGCCATTTTCTCGTGACAGCTGCAAAGCATGACCCACCTCAGTTTTTAGAAGGTTTAACTTACAGAATGTTTACTTTTAAATTAATTTGTTTTAAAAAAGTAAAATTTATGTAATTATTGTGTTTTTTTATAAGGTGTGTACTTTTTATAAAAAAAGACTTTCTTTAAATACATTTTATTTTGTAGTCCTTTTTTGCAATATTTGTTTTAGCTACATGTTTTGCAGCATGCAAGTAAAAATATGGTTATTAAACTTAACTTTTTTGGTAACACATAAACAAACTTATTGCGATAACATTGTTGGCATAGAAACATTTAATTGAATATAGAAATCACTACTACTGCTGATTCAGTTTTTGAGATTGCTAAGAAATCTTTTCAATATTTTATTTTGGAAATTATAATATATAATTAAAAAAAAACAAAAAGTTGTCTCACATTGTTGGTATTTGTATCATTTAGGACCTAATAACATGATTCTACATAATCTAGGAAGTTACATGACATATATAATTCTACGAAGTTGTAGGTTACGAGGTTGTTGGTTTGATAGGCTTACACTGTCACTATTTAAACAGTGTATTTTTATTTCTTATTTAAACTTGCCTCTTGCATTTCTTCCTTTTGCACCTGTTCAGTCATTAGTAATTTTTAATTTTTACTGTAATGTGTTATTGATTGTTTTTATTCACTGTAGTCTGTAGTCCTTATAATTTAAATACTAGGACTATAATTTTATTTACTGCTTTAAAAAATAAGTAGTGATGGAGTGTACGTTTGTAATTTTTTTCTATTGTTACATTACTAAAAATATTTTTAATAGCAAAATTATGATTTTCCATGTAATGGTTCCATATATATTTTCCAAGTAATGTTCCTAACTTCACCTCATATAATTTCTGTAATAACGACTGATGGTTCTTAAAGTTTTGTGTAAAAGTAGCCTACTACTCTTGATTAAGTACCGAAAACTTTACTAAAAATGTGCCATTAAAAACAGCACTTTGCTAACCTAAATTCACACCTTTATGCACACTGCCAAAACCTTACATTTACAGGTTCCCAATGAAAAATCCCAGTACAGTATAGGTATTTTTCTAATATAGGTAAACTATTTTTTTCATTATCCACAAACTCTTAGTTTTTGGTGTCTTCATCATGTCAGGTAGATGGTTATTTGTCACAACTATTATTACTGGCCCACTTTCAGTTAATTAGCTTAAATGTGATTGATTTCGTAATTTTAAAATGAAGATTTGCAACATTTAAAACCATACCTGAAAACATTTCTTGATAAGTTAAGAAAGTTTGGCATGCCTATTTTCCTGTATTGATTAGACTTCTTTTTAGCTTGTATAAAATAACCTTGTTCCTTTTCCCATTTTTATTACAGTTAATTGACACTTAGTATCATTAAGATAAGATTAACCGACATGGATTTAAAATCATTTTTATCAATAAATGAGTCATTCGTAATCAGACAAAGTAATGTTATTCTGTTAAGATTAATCGCATTTTACATGTTCAAATACTTTGGTCTTGAGTAAACTTTTAAACATATTTTTGAAATAAGGTGTTTACAGTTACTAACAGTTTTTTCTTGTATGGCTGTAATAAAGTTGGATTTGTGCAAATAAATATGATAAAGATCACTGGTATCGAAAATGGCAGTAATTAATTGGTTCCAGTGGTATTTTAATTGATAAAATTTTGATGTCTTATTCTAACAAATTTATGAATAGAAATCAGATAAAATGTTCATTCAGAGGAATAAATTCAGAATACTGGTTAAACCATATGAATTCACTTTTTGTCATTAATTTTTGCCATAAATTATTAAAGTAGTCTGATACAGAGGTGTTAGCCCAAAACAAGTTAAATATATCACTTACCCTTAATTACATAGCCTAGTTAAAAACTATACCAATTTATTTGACTGTATTCTATTTTTGTTGGCTATATTCTAGTGAATTCCATTCATGTTAAAAAATTTGACATTTCATTTTAAATCTAATTTAAGATTTCTCATTTCATGACCACTACAGTCAACAAATATTTTTTAAATTGATGTCTTCTCTCTGGAAACACTCTTTTTCTGTCTGTCTGTTGTCTCTCACCCTCCCTCTCTCCCTGCCTGTCTCTTCTTTTCCTTTTCTTCCTTTTTAATAAATTACACAAAACAATAAAAATATTAGTTACTCACCTAAGCTTAACTCACGGGTACTGATGTGGTACAACTCTCTGGGAAAAACAGAAAAGCATTTTTCTTTCAGCAAAACAATTATCACCATCTACTGGTATAACTGGAAACAGCGCAAATCTCTTTGATGTTCGACAAAAAAATTTAATCAGTGTGGAACGTGGGCTTTGAATTTGGGATAAATTACTGTTTTCATAGCATGTCCACATTTGAAAAAAATCCCACTTATGCATAAATGTGCACAGTTTTTGTTTGATCACAGATTCAGATGGTTACCATTACTGGGATCATTACTGATAATTATTTTAATAAATTTTCAGTTACAGTTATGTGCCAAATTGATTTAAGAGGGTGATAAAGCCCTTAGGATTTTTTTGTCACAATTTTAAAAAAAATGTGTATAAGTGTGTATCAAAATTTTCATTTAACAATAAATTAGCACTAGAAGGGTCATCTAGTTTAAAAGCATTTCTTTGGCATTAGTTTTATTTTAACAGGAAATGTAGTAAAATAAAATGTACTACATTTTTATATCAAAATGTAGTAAAATAGTGAAAAAATAAATGCAGTAAATAAATTTTGCAAAAACATATTTCTCAAATTCTTTTTAATTACATTATTCAAAAGTGGCATTGACACCCCTAAACACTTAAAAAAACATGTGGTTACTAACACCCCCAAGAATTTTAGTTCGAGAGCTGTCAACATACCGATTTTCAGAAATTTGGGCCGATTTTCCATCGGTTCATCATTAGATATGAAGATCATAATTCAGGTCAATGTACCAAATTTGAATTTATTAAAGACTAAATCAAAAAAGTCATTTGTTGGCATTTTGTTTTTTTTTTTTGTGTATAAGAAAGTTCAAAATCATAAATTTCTTTTATTGAAACATTTTGTAAGTTTATGTGAGTTACAAGTCTCCACATTAGAGAGCCATATCTGATGTACTGATTTTTTTTTTAGAAATCAAGCAGATTTTTTTTTGTAACTTTTTGACCAGATTTTTTTGGTCATATGTTTGCTTTGTTTGTTTACTTGAAGGCTTACTTTGAGCTAAATAGATCAATATCATTAAAATCTGAATTTGAATAGTTGTATTTGTATTAATTTTTGAAGGGTTCTTGGCAAACAGGTCTTTTTAAAAATTACAGTGAGGTTTGGGCAAACTGTGTACCGAATTTCATAAAACTCAATTTTATTTAGTCTCCAGCAATGCATGTATCAAACACATGCTGAAGCATATACAACCACTTCCTGGTACAAACCACTTCTTTGGGTTCATGGAACTTAAATTGGATAGCATCAAAATTCTAAATCTATATTTTGCACAGTCACCATATTTCCAACAACTGTTGTGACTGACTATGTAGTGATAATGTAAACATTTCTCCTCTAAAATATTTATGAACTTTTACATACCTTCAGTTTAATTTACCAAGCATGAACCAAGAACAAATGTTTTTACTTTAATAGGCCCTACATGTGTAGTCTATTATGTATTTTGCGATGAACAAAAAATCAAGTTCTGTACACAAGAATTTTCAAAAAACCAATTCAGTTCTTCAAAAGGTTATGTTTGGGTTATGTTGGTTTTCCCTATAGCAAACCCCAAAAAAGGTTGAATATATTTTTTCTAAAATGGTCAGTTTCCTTTTGAAAATATTTTTATCAGTAAATATTTGAAATTTTTCATGCTACTCAGTGTTGAGAAAAAAGAATTTCAGTAAAACAATCAACCAGCTTCCTTTTAAAATAGATGCTGTTTAGAAATTTTTCATATCGTCTAACCTTTATTTTACAAAATGTTTACGGCAAATAAATAGTTTAAAATATTTTTGTAGTCCTTGCACATCTGACAGTTATGAACAAAAAGTGAAATCATAGGCTTACACTTTTTAAGGGTGGAGTATCATTTCTTTGTCCGTGTTTTTTTTTACAATTTAAAATGTTTTACATACAGTTATTGATAACACAAAATTAGGGGTATTCTGCTACGAAAATTCAAAAACTGCTTTAATAATTTTTATTATTTGTTCAAATCTAATTGATACAAACCTTATTGGTTATTATATCCTCAAATATTTTGGTTTTTGAGTTATCAGAAAAAATGGGAAGAAGAGGAAGTGATTTAAATTTTCACAACTAGCTTTACATTTTTGATACACGATATTTCAAAAATGTGGGCTAATAATTCGCCTACGTGATTTAATATTTATTGCATCATTTACAGTAAAAAGTTTCTATATTAAATAATAGGTCTAGGTGATTTTTTTCTAAATAAATTATATCTCTAGAACGGTTCAACCGATTGATTTCAAACTTAGCGCAGCTCTTAACTATGTAAATACCTAATAAATGGAAAATAACCAGACTAATCCAATGATCCATTTCAAAATGGCGGACATTCAAAGTTTTTTTAATAACAATAAAATTAAAAACGGTAAATATTTATTAAAAATCTCCAAAAAGAGCCTGTTTTATTTGCCATCGAACTGTATGTTGGTCAGAATTATCAGACAAAGGAAAATAATAAAACACCACATCCATTGTTTCGCTATACTGTTATATCATGACCAATAATCAAAATACCATACATAGTCCATAATATAATGGACTATCATTAAGCAATATCTATTGCTTGAAATTTGGTAGCAATGTCACTGTTTGATATACCCATAATTTTGAAAGAAAATGTTATTTTCTTCTTTGCCGTTAAACAATGGCGGATGTTTTAAATATTTAATGCACATTTCATGAAAATTGCGAGTGTAACAAAAGTGATGTACGATTATTTTTTTTTTATTAGCTTTTTTCACTATTAGTATTTGGTTATTTAGAAGAGATAAGCTACGTGATTTTTGAGAAACCTGCGACTTGTCGCAGTTATTTTTGCATCACTGTTAAAGTTTTGTAACATGGTAGGTATGCTAATTATTTGGTGACAGTTGGCTAGATTGCTTGTCAAGTTAAAATGTCACTAGTGTCGGAATATATGTAAGTAACGTGCGAACCAAAATAAACCTCATCGCTGATCGGGCTTTATTTGTTTTTGTTTTTAAAAGCATATTTACATTGAAAAATGAGTTATTGGAACGTCTATCGACCCAAACCCAGAATCTCGAAAGGAGCGCGGATCCTGATCTCTAGATCGCTTTTTGCAAGTTCGTTAAAATTTGTGTTTTGGTGTGTGTGTGTGTGTGTGTGTGTGTGTGTGTGTGTGTGTGTGTGTGTGTGTGTGTGCGCGCGCGCGTACCACAAATTTATTTTGGTAGTAGCTTGGATAATTTTCTTTTAAAATTTTCAAAATGGCCGCCATTTCAAAAAAAAAATCAAAACTTTTTATTTTAAACTTTTTTGAAAATCTAATTTCATCATCGTGATCAACACTAAAAACTGCACAAATTAGCATTTTGAATTTTCATAGTATATTGAAATTAATAAATTTAATTATTCATGTTTTCCTACTTTCAGTCAGAGTTCATGTTTTCCTATTTTCAATTCAAGATTTAATGAGAAGATTTAAATTGCTAATATATGCAGACTTTTAATGCTAGTTATGGTGGTTGAAGTAATCTCAAAAAGAGGGCAAGGAAAAAACTATTTTTTTTGTAAATTCATTTGCATTACGTCAGCGAGACAGCTGTGTGTCGCGATTGTTTCAAATTCTATACGACCGATTTTCCCATATTTTGTCAGTAACGCGTGAACTTTTAAAGATTTAGATTTTTAAACACACAAAGGATTGATTGTATTTGCAATACAATTTGCATCGAAGTTGAAAATACTTAATATATGCAGATTTTAATAATGATTATGATGGGTGAAATCAGATTTCTTAAAAAATGGTTTAGATAAATGGGAAATTCGCTTCTATCACGACGGCGCTATAGCTGCTTGCCGCGATAGTTTCGATTTACTCCAGCACATTAAATTTCTTTTTCTGCTACACTGACTTTAATTGTGAATCTGTTTAATATTCCACATTAATTATTAATTAACGGTTTTCTAATTGTCGTGGTCGTAAGTTTTGTTTGGTTACGTGTTGACCCAATAGAGTCAGTTTTTTTCAGAAAACACATTTTTTTATTAAGATCCGTAGGCAAAGCTAAGGACCCTTAATGCGCGCGTGTCCGTCCGTCTGACGGTTAAGCACCTCGTAACTCGTAAACGTTGCGACCAATCACTATAAAATTTAGCAAAAATGGTCTTTGTAGTGCCCCGAACCCAGGGAAATATGAAAGTTGAAGGTAAAAAGTATTTAGTGCTAATTAAGGATTCAAATCTTAAGGGTAAACATATGTTTTATTAACGAAGTACTAATACGTTTATATATTTCCGTAACTTTTTTATTGTAGTCTTGCCAACCAAGGTTTCACTCCTTAGAGCATTGTCAATAAATCTTGGTTGGCAAGACTTAAATAATATGTCTTAGTATTTCATTAATATATTGTTATTGGTGACTACGAACTCTTAAGTACATGATTTCAAAGCATATACTTGTCTATTTTTATTATTGGATATTTATTTATTTATTTTTGAAAAAAGTGGTTGAAAACCGAATGTTTACATGATCGCTGTATTTTTATATAAGCTACTTCGTACAGCGAGAAAGGGAAAATTGACTTACAAGTAACACTGTCCATTCCATGCATACTGTAAACTAGATTTTATTCACAACTTATTCTCTTAGTAAATAATTTACAATATAAATTTCAAGTATAAGTAATATTTTTTTTTACTTTTTATTAATCTAGTGTGGAGTATCATTTGAAACTAGAAATGATACTGATTCCGAATATATTGCATAATTTTCGCACGTAAAGAGTTTCTATAGATTCGCTAGATTTCGTAAAAAGTTTGTTTTCATGCCATCCCCCTCTAATTTCAACATTTTAGGTTAAAATCTCGAAAGTTTTGTAAACCTAGTTTGGATCAAAAGAAAAATTGCTTTGTTTTTGTTTTTCACGTTTTTATTCCTGTTAATTTTTGTTTGATTAGTTTAAATATTTTAGTAATGTTGTCTAGTTTTAGTGTTTAGTTTAAACAGCTTAGTTTTAGTTTTAGTTTTAGTATAGCATTAACAGTAACTAGATTTAGTTCTCCCTCCGTGTAAAGATTTTGCTGGACGGCAATGGTAGTCTTCCTTTGCTTTTCGCCAAAAGCCTTAAATAAAAACATATCCATTCAGGATTTTTCAAAATTTTACATACTTTTTTATTTATAAACCTGAACAAATGCGCGTTTTGGACAAATGCAACAACTTCAGAAGGATTTTTGTAACGCCGCTGTGCAAAATCCTTTTTTTTTCATCCTGAGTAATAGTTGGTAGAATATAATTAAAAAGCGATTATTATGTAACTGTGCGTTAAAAAAGAAGAAAAACTGTACAATCCACGTCGCGGCAGTGCATACGACACGGAAGCATTAGCTATAAACGTACTAGAATGGCAACCTTTATGAGAGTATGTGAGCGTTCGCTGCTATTGACATCTTACGGCGGAGTGTTTAACTACAGTTAAATAGGTAATGTACTGTTTATTTGCTCAAACGTCTTTCGCCTGTCGTTGCAGTTTGCAGCGTTCGTAGCGGGAGGTAGTCGAATTACGTGGACTTTAGCCGTTGATACCAAGTAGGCCTACGCTTTTTATAATGGTGGCTGCACTTCTAGTAACAGAGGTTAGCCGATCTTTTATTGTTGAAATGTAATTTATATATGAAACAATGCAACTACAGACTGTAATACGTGATATTTTTTTTACAAAAAAGGGTTGAAAGCCAAATGTTTGCATGATTGCTTTATTTTTATATAGAACAAAAAGTACAAAGAGAAAGAAAAAATTGACTAACAAGTAATACTGTCCATTCCATGCACTACTGTAAACCAAATTTTATTTATAACTTGTTCTCTTAGTGAATACTTTACTGTATAATCGAACTAATTTATTTATATTTGTGACGTTCGAAGTGAGAGTCGGTGCC